>BCLH01002163.1:0-14453 GCA_001602315.1 Zoysia pacifica
ACCGTCATTTTACGGCAGATGCAACTGCTCTAACAGTATTATACTTTCGCTCCTTTCTTTGATTTTGGCATCTGGACTCTCTAGCGGACTTTTGAGTTATAATTTTTCAAAATTTAAATTTCATAACCTCGTAGAACCATGCATGGTCTAGCATTATAATACTATGAGGCTTCATTTGACCAACTTGCACAGAAAAGATTTCGTTCTGCAAACGACAGTAATTTTGGACTGAAAGTTTTTTATATCGTTGAAGGCATACGTGACCCAGGACAACGTGCTCATGTCGACGCTGTCAGTGCGCGAGGCCATGTACTACTCGGCGCAGCTGCAGCTGCCGGACACCATGCCAGCGTCGGAGAAGCGGGCGCACGCGGAGAGGGTGATCCGGGAGATGGGCCTCGGCGACGCCATGGAAACGCGCATCGGCGGGCGAATCACCAAGGGCATCAGCGGCGGGCAGCGGAAGCGCCTCAGCATCTGCATCGAGATGCTCACCCGGCCGCGGCTGCTGTTCCTCGACGAGCCCACCAGCGGGCTCGACAGCGCCGCCTCCTACCACGTCATGAGCCACATCGCAAGGATCGCCGCCCGGGAGAGAATGACGGTCATCGCCGCCGTGCACCAGCCCAGCGGCGACGTCTTCGAGCTCTTCCACAGGCTCTGCTTGCTCGCCGCCGGCAAGACGGTGTTCTTTGGTACAGTGTCTGATGCTACCGAGGTGATCCTTTTACTCAATTTTCAGTGTCGGTTTCTTCTCTTGTCAATGTTGGTTTGGAAATTTGAGTTAAGCACAAAATATTCAACCCGCCACACAATTACAAATCAATATCAGAAATCAATGCTTATACCTGATAGTTTCTGAATGAGAAAATGTGGTTGCAGATGTAAGATGTTTCAACTTTCTGCCACTAATCAGAAATCAATGCTTATACCTGATAGTTTCTGAATGAGAAAATGTGGTTGCAGATGTAAGATTTTTCAACTTTCTGCCACTAAAATGCTTTACTCATCCTTGCAGTTCTTTACTCTAAACGGCTTTCCATGTCCACAACTGAGAAGCCCATCTGACCACTTTTTGAGAATTATCAATAAAGACTTTGACGAGGTATCCCTGTGGCTAATTATGTATTCAGTGGAACTTCATTATTTTTCCTTTATCTAATACAACCCAAAATGCAGGATACTGTGGAAGGTTCAAAAGGCAACAGAAAAACAGCGGCTGAAGCAATAAAGATTCTGACAAGCGCATACAAATCCTCCAGTTACTCGGAGATAACGATGAACCAAATAGCTGAGATAAAACACACGGTAAATTGAATTCCTGCAACTGCACCATATTATCCTGTATCAAATCATTAATTCAAATAACACACTAAAGAGTAGAAGCTATAAGGAAAAGTAACTGATCTTTAGATATGCATGTTTTTATATAAAAGTCTCAGATTGCACATGTCACTTTTTTGCTATAATATGTGCTATATACTGTAGGATGGAGCTTCATTTGGGCGAAGAGAACAAGCAAGCTTCCTAACTAAGCTCCTCGTGCTCACAAGAAGATCATTCTTGAATATGCACAGGGATATAGGATACTACTGGATGCGCTTGGCCATCTATATGGGCATTGGCATCTGTCTTGGCACGATCTTCTACCAAGTTGGCAATAGTTATAGCTCAATCCAGGTAAATTTATACAAAATTCATGGATGATACCATACAAATGTGACCTGTATGTCTGTAACATTGATAAGCTCCTTTAATTTTGCAGAGCCGATGTGAAGTAATAATGTATACCACCGCTCTTCTCACGTTCATGGCCATTGGAGGATTTCCTTCTTTTGTGGAGGACGTAAAAGTCAGTTTCTCTTTCCAACGAAAAGTGGTTTCTTGCCAAAGATAATTTAATTCAAAATTGCTTTGCAATATTGTGACATTCTGAAATCATTTCTTAAGAACTAGGTCTAGACGGGTGAAGAATCAGGCTGAAACAAATAACCTTTATTTTGCAATGTATTCTATATTTTTAATTCTAGTGCAGTTAGTCATAGATTAAATTGATAGAGATAAATTTAGTCTTTGTTAGAAGTTGCATTAGTGGCATATATCAAAATATTTCCTTTCTTATTTGCACCTGCATTTGCTTAATTATTTCAGGTATTCAGAAAGGAGAGGCTGAGCGGGCACTATGGTGTGGCAGAATTTGTGATCTCAAACACCCTCTCCGCCACCCCATACTTGGCCTTTATTGCGGTAGCCCCCGGTGCAATGCTATACTACCTCACAGGTCTAACTAGAGGAGTGGATCACTTTGTGTACTTCGTCATCAACCTTTGCATTTGTTGCCTGCTGGTTGAGAGCCTGATGATGGTCATCGCGGCCATTGTTCCGGACTTCCTAATGGGCATCATCATTGGAGCAGGGTTGCAGGGGGTGTTAATGCTCAATGGCGGCTTCTTCCGCCTTCCAAATGAGCTTCCAAAGCCTGTATGGAAGTACCCTTGCTACTACATCTCTTTCCACAAGTATGCGGTGCAAGGATTCTATAAGAATGAATTCATGGACCTGTCATTCCCCAGTGATCAGCTAGTCCAGTCCAATGTAACCATCAGCGGGCTTCAGGTCCTCAAGGACAAGTTGCAGGTCGAGATGGGGTACTCCAAATGGGTTAATATTGCAATCCTCTGTGGAATGATGGTTATTTACAGGATGATGTTTTTTGCTATCGTCAAGATAACAGAGGAAGTCAGGCCAAAATTAAGCGGCAAACGAGGATGTGTTAGATAGTTGCTAAGCTTCTGTGTATGTTTCTTTAGTCTATAATCCATCCTACCTTTTTTTAAGCCCTACTCAGCTGCAAAAACACTACAGGTATGCACCATGCCACCTGAAGAGGAGATAATGCATGATATACCTGTATTTTATGGTTAAACAACCCAAATGTTAATGTAAAGGATTCTCTTTTCCACTACATTTATTAATAAGTTTAAATGCGATCCAAATAAGCTCAGATTCATAATTTCAAATAAACTTCAAATAATCAAGATAAATTAATTACTATATATAAGAGCTAATTAATCACCATTGAAACTGATTCTTAAAGTGTGCTGCTCAATAGAAAACAGTTTTTCATTGAATAATAATTGATAATTAAACTATAGAAATTTAGAAGATGCATTCTAAAGTAAGGGAAAGAAGCATACCATAGCAAGGGTTCGTAGGGTTACCTGAGCCACTTTCATGGGCAGAATTGCTCAAGAGGAAAGACAACAAGGTATCCAAATACAAGCACCCTTAGGCAGTCCTTAAGGCAGCAGCTATGCACTTTGTTCCATCCTGTGCTACCTCTTCCGGACAGGCCTTATCAAAATTGAATCTGATTGTTATGGAAAATATATGGTTCACAATAGCACTCACCTGTCTAACATGTTCAGAAGCATCGTAGGAACTCCAGGCATCTGACTTGAATTTTTTCAACAACTATCACTTAGGAGAAAGATGTATATTATCAGTCCCAGCAAGGACTCCAAGAGAGCTGACACCAAGCATCCTAGGATTACAGAAAAAAAAAAACTATGAAACTAAAAAATGTAACAGTTGCTATATGAGATGAACAAGATTTCAAACCAGAGTTTCCATGTGAATTGAAGCCATGGTCCTTGTGAATCATTGCTTCAAGAGGACGCCATGGTGCTTGGAGGTAGGGGACGAGGTTGCCATGGTGATTGGGGAAGGAGCAGATTTTGACTCTCTGGCTCTGAGACGAAAGCACAGGTGCTTCTAGGCAGCGCAGTTGAGGTAGTGCTTCGGAGGACGCCAGTGCTCAGGGAAGAGGCAGGGGACGAGGTTGCGTATGTATCAGATCTACAACATGGTGGCAGAGTGGCAGACAGAATGTGGTCCTCATGGTGGCGACATCAAGATCCACAAGGGTGAGGTTAACATTGTGGCGGAGCTCGAGGAGCCTCTTTCAATCTTGTGATGTAGAGTGATGGGGTGGGGAGGCAGCGATGAGGAGAGCTGGTTGTGCCTGCCATGGCGCTGCAGATGACGAGGGCACTACGTTATGGTTGGGGAGAGAATGTGAGATGGGTGGCGAGGGGCAGAGAAAGATGGTTGGCTGCTCCTGTCAGAGTGGACGTGGGCCTGGCGGCGGTCGGATGCTGCTCCTTGGAGTGCATAGGAACGGAGGCATGCCGGGCGGTGGCCAGCGCGTGATGGGGGCCGTTGGCCGTCTGGCAGCGGATAGAGGAGGCAGCTATAAGGATAAGTTGTAACGGTTCAAACTCAAATATAGCTCATTTTTTACGTACGTTACGTGAGTCACACTTACACAGTAATTTATTTACATTTTTATTTTTATTTCACGTAAAAAAACTTAACTCGGGGTTACTATGCATTAAATTCTTTGTTATTTAAGTTATTCAATCCTTCTTTGAACTCGCAACGTGAGATTAATTTTATGTTTTTTTCTCCTCACAAGCCATAAGAGTTGGGTCTCTTCCCATGTGCCTCACAGACTCTCACCCTCTACTCGACGTACTTATCGAGGCAACTTACTCACTTCAGAGATAGACAATCAAGATTGATTCTCTCTGGTCACGTCGTACGTCAGTGTCAGCATATGTGTCATATCGTGACTTCGTAAAGCCCACGCGCTATGCACACCATATCTACGTCACCTTACCGCACACCACTGTGACACAGTGAAGGTTGGCAGCCCAAGACTGAATACGGCTCATGTCTTACGCACACGCGACGTGGGTCACACTTACACAATAATCCGCTTACGCTTTCGTCTTCGCTTTATGTAAAAAAGTTAACTCGAGGTTACTATGCTTTGGATCTTTAGTTATTTAAGTTGGTCTATCTCTATTTAAACTAGCAAAGTGAGACTAATCTCATAGTTTTCTACCACAAGTCATAGGAATTGGGCTTCTTCCCATGAGTCTCACATAAGCAACGGAGAAGGAAGAGGGTTGAATTGAGTACTGCACTAATTTACTTTTTCAACTCTTTTCTAGAAGCTAGCAACAAATCAAGCAACTCTAGCAATAAATACTAAGCAAGAAACTAAACAACTAGGATAACAAAGAGCAAGACTAGATAGCAAGGATAAACATAGGAAGGGAAACCTATCACACTACTCAGCAGGTATGAATTACGGAAAGTAAATAGTAGGGTCAAGAAAATACTCAGCAATTTTTCTTGAGATCTCGGATGGATAGCGTCTTTCCTTAATTCTCGTTAAACCACTCCCATCGGAGTAACGGTCCCTTTCACCATTGCCGAAACGGTGTTCTGTAGGGTACGCTTCACTCTCGAAGTGAAGTCACTGGCGATCTCCGCTATAGCGGATAATACCCTCTCGCAAGAGCAAGCTTCTGTTAGCTTTATAGCCTTTGAAGTCCCCTAAAAAGTATGAATTGATTTTGGTGATTAAATGGACATCATAGGTAATTGTTGTGATTATAAATACCACATCTCTAATTTTACATCAATATGGTGGGCTTTCTCAGTGGATGAAAAAGATGATCCCTAGAAGAAAAGTTTTCGGGCGTCTGAGGACCAAGGCTAAGGACTAGATAGAGAGTTCCATAGGAACACCGGAACGATTAACGGGGGTAAGGTTATTTGTCTCCTGTCATACAAATGTTAGAGGTGAATTCTTCTTAGATTATCAGAAAGCACAATAGATGGCAGAGGAAGCAAAAACGAAGACCGAAGGAATAAGCAGTCACCAGACAGTCCGATGAGCCAAGACTTTAGAGTTCAGAGAGAGGTGCTCTTTAGAGTTGCAGCAGAGAAGACATCGAATAGTCTGGTGTGGCAGTCACCGGACAGTCCAGTGAGGTCAAAGCTGAAGTCCAGAGAAGATATCTCTAGGAGTCCAAAAATGCAAATTACCGGACAGTCCAGTGGAGAGGTATGCACCGAAAAGTCTAGTGTCCTATAGAATAGATTTTAGAGAGGGTGTTTTTCTGGTCCAAGAGGTCGAAAGGTCATCGGACAGTTCGGTGGTCTAGTCACCGAACAGTCCGGTGATTAAATAAAACAGTCAGCTTTATGACACCACAACCCAACGGTTGTTTCTGGGCTTGAAGCCTATTTACACCATGGAGGGGGATATTTTCTAGCATGCCTACGGTTTCAGAAGCTAGGGTAAACTTGTGAGAGGCCAAGGGACACCACCAAAAAAGCACATAGCAAGATTGAAGATGTTTGGTGTTAGTAGAAGAGTGATAAAGAGCATTCATACACTTTTAGAGCTTGTAGGGCTTGAGAGGAGTGATCTTTGCCTATTACTCTTGGTGTGGGCAGCCTATACCGGTTAATAGTCGGTGATCGAGCTTTCGAGGGGATTGTAGAAGACATCGCGAAGTTTGTACGTAGTTTTGGGTCCCTCACTCAAAAGGGACATCAAGAGGAAGCGCCCGACCTTAGAGGCTTGCTCTAGCGCTTGGGTATTATGTGCGACAGTCAAGCCGCTGGTGAGTTCACTCCAAGAATGCAGCGTACCTTTGTAAGCATCGTTCCTGGAGCGACAGGAGGAATCTAAGACTCCGGTGGAAGTGGTTCAACAAAGATTAGGGGAAGGCGTCTACCTTCCGAGACCTAAAAAAATCACTGAACATTCTCTATCTCACTCTCTTTACTTACCGCATTTACTTACTGTAACATCCTGAATTTTTGAATTAAATAAAGTGACGATTTCTCCGAATTCTATTCCAATTTAATTGTCTGTCCCAATTTTCGTTCCGTTCAAAAATCATTTGTTTCGATTTTCCTTCTGCTCAATTCAAAATCCATGTATCTAAATTGTTCCGGTGCCAAAATAATTTAGTCCGCATACTTTACGTTGGAGCTAAAATTATTTTCCCAGAATTTCCCTAATTAATTTTTCAGATCTCTAAATATTTTCCTTGATTAATCTCTTCAGCCTTTTTTTTTATTATTTTGCAGTTATCAATTAATCCCAGATTAATTTCTAACCCCCCATTCTAATCTCCTGCTATAAATACCCCTCTAACCCTATCCCTAATCCTCATCTCATTTTTCTCCTTTTTCCTTTCTTCCACCGTAAGCCCCAAAATTCCTGGCCACCGCCTCTCCGCGTGCGCCGCCGTTTTTCCACTGAGCTCTGCACCAGCTCCGAGTTCCGCGCTGCCCCAGCCGCGTGCTGCTCTCCTGCCGAGCCTGTGTCGCTGTCCCGCCACTCACTTCGGTATTCGTGCCAAGTCGCCCGATCTTCGCTGGATCCAGTGCCGCCGCGCCGAAGTCCTGCGTCATCCTCCGATCCAAGCCGCGCGTCAGCGCGTGGCGTTTCCTCGCCGGTCCGAAGCGAGCAGCCGTCCTAGCGTCACTCCAGTGCGTCCTCCGTTTTCCGCGCCGTCTTTGTCCGCGCAGTCCCACGTGCGTGCCCCGGTCCGAAGGCTGCCTTCGTCGGCTGTCGCTGTCACCGTGTGAACTCACCACTTCGACAGTGCTGCGCCGCCCGTCACCGATCTCCGGTACTCTGCTCCGGTCAAATCTCCGATTTCCAGTGCGTTGACTCCGAATCTCTAGATTTTCGTCTCCAATTTCAGATCCTGGTGAGAACAATTTTCCTTCTCTTAAGTTTCTTTTCCTTTCCGGTTAATTGTTAGATTAATTGCTAATTTAATCTGTGATTAATTATTCTGTAATTAATCTAAATTCTTGTGATCTCGATTGTCTACAATTTCTGTAGAACCCCGTTTGATCTCTGATTAATCCCGAAATTGTTCTGTTAAATTGTCTCGTCGCGTTTGTCGTGTAGGGTTGTTCTGAGAACGTTTTACGCACGTTTAGTCTAGTAATTTTGATTTAGATTTAATTTCCGGTTCTATTTTGTCGCGTAATTAGTGTCTAATCTCCTGTTCATTTTGTGTTTAGCGGTGTTCCAGAGGAGGAGTTCCGCGAGCCCGATCAGTTCGTCGATCTGGATCTCGACTACGATCCCGATTTGCCAGGCAAGCCGCGTTCCTTGATCACTTTGTTTCCAGCATTTTAAACTGCATGTTTTGTTTGCAACCTTAATTTGCATGTCAACTATTTTAAAGTGCGCTAACAACATTCCTAAGCCGTGCCTATTTACTGTTCCACAAATATTAACCCTAGGATTGCTTTAGTACATTTATTTTACTTTTATGCTTAGCCATACTTAGTCGTATTTATTTTCATCTCACACCTATCACTATAAAATGGAATTTGTGTTAAATGCTTTTGAACTGTGCTTCAAATGTGTGAGTATTGCAAATAACTATACATAACTATTTAGCAGGAGCAGGCTGGAGTATGAGGAGTTAAGGGACTTTTGGGAAGTCTCTGTGGGCGTACCTGTTGCGGGTACAACGGGAAGATCCGGGCTGAGATCTTTCCGTGAGACTTGTTGTTGGCGTTGAGGTTGGAGATGGTGCTTGCCCCGGCAATTAAGGACCGAGTCCTTCGAGCCTTGTTCGCTCAGTTGACAACCATGCACACCACGTTACCCTGTATGGGCAGTTGGCTTGATCCTGAAGCTTGCTGAGACTGGTTATTTACCCGTGGGTTGACAGTGTTGTGTTAGTGTGATGTAGAGCTCTGACTCTCCACATGAGATCGAGATACCCTATCTGATCAGTGGTAGGCTCTTCACAACTCCAGGACCCGACTGCGTAGGCTTTTGAGATCTCTATCCTAGAGGACGGATGAAGCCAGTTAAAGCTTGTGGACGGGTCTTATGTGTTCGTCGGGGCTATGACGGTAGTTTCCGATGACGCTTCTCGTGGGTCTAGGTGCATAACCTCTGCAGAGTTTTAGTCGATGCGTATTGCCACGTCCTTTTAGAAGGACACCCCCCCTGAGTTGTGCTCCTCGTTGAGTAGTTTTATTTTTCTTCCTCCTCTCCTTTTTCAAAATGTTTTTGACTCCGGCCTTTGAGCTGTGGCCGAGTGTGGAGTTTACATCGGTATTAAAATAAACCCCCGTCCGAGATAACGGAGATCTCTGCGAGGCAAGATAATAAAATTTGGCAGTTTTAAAGTAAAAGCTTTCTTGCATCTTTAAATAAAATAAATATTTTAAACCTGCATTTAGCACTTGAGCCATGCCTTTACCCTTGAAACCATTTGCATGCATACTTTGTTGTTAGGTAGTACGCGGTTTGCTGAGTATTCGTATTTACGGCTTTCTAATTTGTTGTTTTCAGAGGATACTCTCAGCTTCGACTTCGACTACGTCTCTGACGGTCTGTGACGTCTGCTCCTGCGCTCAAGCTAGCCTGTGTGGAGGAGGTTCGCTACCGCTGCCATGTTGATGCTTGCGCTGTTGCTTTTGTTGGATTCACGATAGAGATATATCTGCTCTGAGATGTTCTCGGCCTACGTGCCGATGGACCCTTTGGAGGATTTTATTCTAATAATTTCACTTTGACCTGCTATTTTCTATTCTTGTTTCTTGTTTAATATTTCTGTTATGGTTTTTTGATTGATCGCTTGTGATATCGTGCTTGTCAAACTCCTGGGATTGGCAAAGTCACGGAAGATCAGGACTTATCGAAAGGTAAGAAAAATCCCGGTCGTTACACTTACCGTTGAGTAGTGTAATAGATTGTTCTTTGATTCCTCTTGGTGGCTATCGTGCTAGTACTTGCTTGTTGTTGTTATCACTCCATTAGCATTGTTAGGGGTCTTAGACTGTTAGAATTGCATAGGTTTGCTTCTGTTGTGATCGAGGTTTATTGTTTAAGTTCATAGCGAAATTAATTCTATAAGTCCACCGATTCAACCCTTCCCCTTCTCGGTGTCTTTGATCCTTACAAGTGGTATCAGAGCCAAGTGCTCATTTTTGGACTTCACCGCCTTGAGTAAGGATGCCGAATGGAATGAAGAATTCGCTCATATTCGATGGAGATGATTACTCTTATTGAATGGCTCGCATGCAAGCCTACCTAGAGTCAATCGACGAGAAAGCGTGGCATGTGACTAAGAATGCTACGAATGAGAATGAGAGACTTGATCATATTTTCAGTAAATTCAATGCTAAGGCCAAAAATGCTATGTTTGGATGCATATCTAAAAATGTCTTCTCTAGGATCAATGCATCATCTATCGTATATGAAATTTAGATGCAATTACAAAACATTCATGAGAGCTCCTCCGAGGCCAAGAAAGAACGTTATTATGTTCTCAAGAACAAATATGATTCCGTCACCATGCTACCACATGAAAAAGCTAATGATGTTTATTCTCGCTTGCATGTAGTGGTGGAGATCAACGCTTTGAACCTCAATAACAAAATGGATGATATTGAGATCATGAGGAAGCTCTTGAGTATGTTGCCGCCAACTTAAAACTCCATCGTCACGTGTCTCTTCTATGACAACTTGGCTACTCTTTCCGTTGACGTTATGCTCATCAAGCTCATGGCCTATGAGAGATATATATTGGACACCTCCATCGACACTCAATTGCCCAAAAATTTTGCCCTTCAAGTTGAAGAATTTCTCAATGGCAAGAACAAGAAGAAGAAAAAAGTGGAGAAAGATGAGGATGAGGAAAGTGACAATGAGGACCTTGCGCTCTTGATGAAGCTATTTCGCAAGGGAAGACCCTTATTTTGCAAGAGGAACTTTGGGTGCTTCAATTGTGACAGAAAAGACTATTTTGCAAAGAAGTGTCCCAAGACCAAGAAGGGGAGCAAGAAGGAATACTCTAGTGAGAGTGAAGACGAAGAACGCAAGCCAAAGAGGATGTTTAAGAAAAAGTTTTTTATCAAAGAGAAGAGAAAGAGCAAGGAGAAGAAGTCCCCGCACAAAATTTACATTACTGGTGAGTGGCTCACCGATGATGATAATTCAGACTCTTCATCTTCTAGTGAAGAAGAGCCCACGGATATCGCCATGACAGGCTTCACCAATAAGCTACCACCACCTCCACTTTGCTTGATGGCTTGAAGTTGTGAGTGCTATATGGATGAGGATGATTATCTTGAAGAAAAAGAGAAGAACTATGATGATGAAGATGATGGACCGAGCTACAATGATCTAGTCCTCTTCCTTGAGAAGGCCAACAAGACCATCATCAAGAAGACCAAAAAGATCGAGATGGTGACCAAGGAGCATGAAGTTGTGGTATTTCGAGTTCGAGAGCTTGATGGGGAGCTCAATGCTCTTAAACATTCTCATGGTGTTCTACGTGAGTCTTATGCGGTCTCAAAGAGAAGCGCGTAGAGTTAAGTGAGAAGCATGAGCCATTGGTGCGCTCCAATGATGCTCTTAATCTTGACTCTCTCTTTAACTCTCCTAAGCATTTAAATGAAGTTTCTACTTCTTTTGATCTAACTCTCTCCAAGGAGAGTACTACTCTTGAGCCATCTATTTTGAACAAATACACGGAGCTCAAGGAGGAGAGAGAGACCGTGATGGATGCATTTGAGCGGCTCACTAGAGAAAGACAAATTCAAAAGAAAATCCTAAGCAAAAACCTCATCAACAACCACAGTCGCAAGGCTTAGGATCTTATCCTTACTCTATCAACATCATTGGCAACCAAGATGAGATCTCCGAATGGATAGTCTCGCTCATAGTGGATTGCTACTATTGTGAGAAGTGTTGTCTTGATGGTTACTGCTCCAAAGATTGTCCAAGGTGAGTGTGCCTAAATTATGCCTAACGCTAACTTTTCTATGAGGATGTGCACTACAAGCTTTTTAGAGACAAGGATGAAAAAATGAAGGTCAAGCTGCTCGGACCGTCAAATGATAAGCAGACAATCAAGAAGATATAGGTCTAGGTGGTAAGTCTAAACTCTTTTGGGTTCCAAAGAAGTGAAGGGGCCTAAGTGGCGGACTGTGAAGCAAATTGAAGATTCTTAAAGTCCATCACATGTTGTTCGAGCTACAACACTAATCTACTCTTTAAGGAGGTTATTCTTGTACATAGTAAAGTAAGTTTCTTTTCTTATCTTGCATGGTAGTTAAGATTCCTCTGTAGACTAGATGTTTACATTATCATTCATCATGTGTAAAAAGATAAAAGAAAAAAACAAAAAATTAGATCGGTGTCTAACCAGCTTGAGATACGCATATGCATAGGGGAAGAGCTTGAAAAAGTGGTTTGGCTATCTCAAAGCAAAGCGACGGGCATATGGTGAATAAGCTTGAGATGGGTCAAACTTGACACCGAATAAGTTTTTTTAAGTAATGCCTTTAATTTGCTTGCATCTACATGACATGTTTTAAATTCTCTTGTATTAGCTAGCTTGTTTGCATGCATTGCATATACAAATCACAGAGAAGGCGTCACTATACCACGATACATTATCACCGACTTATGGTTGATCGCTAAAAACACCTTTAGTGACTTACCATAAGTCGGTAAAAATCTTTACTGACCCATGTTATTTGTCGCTGAAAGTGGCATCGGTAAAAGTTTTACCGACGCACTTTTTTTTATCGACCAACTGTAGGTCGCTGAATGGAGAGAATTACCGACTCATAGTTCGACGTTGCCAACATTTAAAATGTTTTTTAAATATTATATAATAATAATTCTTACTATTAATATTTCCAAAAATCATTATTTTAATCTCATCTCTAACAAAAAGTGAAACATAATAATACATAGAAATAGAATAATTTACTCAACCATTGAAATAAATTCAAATTATTTATAAATAATAACAGTGTTTGAAGTACAAGTCATAAATTTACAATGTTTGAATCGTACAATGCTAAAAATTCCTAAAATGAATGCACTCAAGATGCTTTGCTCCATCAGCCACCACCTGTTTTCGTAGCTGTAAGAAACATTCTGGAACTTCTTTAGCTGAAAAACAGTGCAACAATAAATCAGAATGGGGTTACAATCAAATAACATGACTACAAATGCTAAGGTTCAGTTTATACCATCTTATTCTTTTCCCTCGAGCATTTTCACTGGTCGGTTCATCACTGACACCATCAACCACCACAAGAAACAGGGCAGGGGATGTGTGTGAATATTCACCAACCAATATATTTCACTAAGCTATAGCTGAATACAAGAACTCAGGAAGCACCAAGTCCAGATATACTGTATATCAATCTCAGTCCTTGTTACAACAACCCTTATAAGTGTTTTGTCATCAGTACCGAGACCTTTCATGGACTTCCTTATGACCTGAAATTCATCACCATCACGAGGAAATTGGCCATTGCAAGAGTTAAACCATGCGACAGATATTGTCAGTTCTTGAAAGATATTTAATTAAATATGACAGCTAGTTTTTTTGTACATATAATAAGTCTGCACAAAGACAAACCACAATCACTGGAACAACAAGCCACACTTAATTGTATCTTCTGACAATACAATATGATACCAATCATTTAGTCTAACAAAAGAACACAGCGACAACAGTTCAAGAGCAGCCTAATGGAAACCAGAGATACTAGAGCAATCTAGTCTGCACTTATTTAACAGCATCACATTAAATGATACCTTGAACAGTGTAGCTACATGCATAAGAAATAAATATAAAAGGACAAAGATAAACTCCAGATGGATCTAAC
Source organism: Zoysia pacifica (assembly GCA_001602315.1). NCBI lineage: Eukaryota > Viridiplantae > Streptophyta > Magnoliopsida > Poales > Poaceae > Zoysia > Zoysia pacifica. Next base: position 13,546 of record BCLH01002163.1, read on the forward strand.
AGTATTTCCGTATCATATCCACCATGTTGATTTCCACAAAGTTCTGAAGAAAAGAGCACAGTCCATGCTCTGAATTGAACTAATAGGCACTGCCATATCAACAACTTTCTGTAGCATCAATTCAAAATGTTTATGTATTTATGATTTTTGTACAGTTTCAGAAGTAGCACATCTTTACCACGACAGCATAAGGGTAAGTGATACCTTAGCAAAATACTTAGCTGGACTCTCAGCGCATCTGAGGATAGTTAAAAGTGCAACTTCAAAGTTTCCAGATGTTTCACTCTTGATAACCTATAACATACAACTGGCAACCTGTGATGAATTTCGAAAGAGCACAAATGCTAATGGGAAAATGGAACTGAAGAAAACAATTTGCCTTTTCCAATTTCCGGTCATACATATGACGGTAAGCAGAAGCAACAGCTGCCACATGGCCGGCCCAACTACTTGTGAAAATGCGGATGAAGGTTTTCTCATCCGTACCCAACCTTTTCTCACCAGCTTTGTACAAGTCCTTAGCATCATGTCCTTAGCATCAATGAGTCTTAGGGTGTGTTTGGTTGAGCTGTGAGCTATGAAAAAGCAGCTGTGAGCTGTGAGCTGTGAAAAAGCTGCTGTAAAATATGAGCTGTGAGAAAGCTAAAAGCCGTTTGGCTTAAAACAGCTGTGAAGTTGAAACTGTAAGACAAATATATATAATATAGTTTATAATTATTATATAATTATAATTATATTACATAACTATAATAATATATAATTATAACATATATAGTATTATATATATTATAAATATAATATAATATACAATATAGATTATAACTATATAATTATAATATAATTATAGTTATATTACATAACTATAATAATATATAATTATATATTAATTGTAATTATATAATACAATT
>BCLH01002163.1:15137-58345 GCA_001602315.1 Zoysia pacifica
CAGCAGAGGGCAGCAAATCCTATGGCCGGTGGACGCAAATCGGCTCGAAAGGCGGGGGCGGCGGTGCGGAGCCACAGAGCGACAGGGGAGAAGGGTGGGGGGGGGGTGCGGCTGCCACAAAACTGCGGCACGGACAGGGGCGGGGAGGATGGGGGCGCGGGCGTGAGGCGAGCCGGAGAGGGCGGTGCGGAGTGGCAGGGAGGACGGGGGCGGGTGCGCGGAGCGGCCGGGAGGAGGCGGGGGTGGAGAGGATATTAGCGACCAATAGTTGGTATACCGACTTATCATTAGTGGCTAATAAAATTGCAGCGTGGTGTAGTGCATGTTACTCTATTAAAAAAGTGACTACATTGTGCATATAGATTCACATACTCCACTAAGAATAATCAAAGTAATTGTTGAGTTTTATGCCCATTGAACCTTGTGCTTAACGATCTCAAACATATATTTACCTGGATCGTGAACTAAGGTTCAAACATTTTCTTTTTGAAGTCTTCTTCTCGATTTAGTTTTTATCGCTCGATCTTAATTGCGATTTGCAACAATGCTAAACTCTTCAGGAGTTATCTATTTGCAAAGGAGTGCCTGAGAGTTTCCTTTCTATACAAATGTGGTGTTTATTTTCTTGTTTAGTGAGGACACTTGAACTCTAAAAAGAATTTCTTGGTTCTGCAATTTTTTGAGCTCACCGGACAGTCCGGTGCCTTCACCGGACAGTCTAGTGATTGTAATCTTTGGATAGACAGTCACAGGACATTCTGTCGGGTTCACTAGATAGTCTGTTGATTGGAAGATGAAGCGGTTGCTTCTCTGCAATCGGCTCTCGACAGACACCGGATAGTCCGACGTTTTGGAGTCATCGAACAAAATCAGGGGACCGGACAGTCCGGTGACTATGTCGATTGGCGAAATCTCAGTCATCCGTTTTTGATTCATTTAATCTGGGCCGTTGATTTATTCTTAACTACCTGCACGTGTCTTTTTCGATCTTCACCAAACACTCGTGTGTATCCTTCGCTGCCGCCGACCAACTCGCCGACGTTGCCTGCCGTGCGCACCCGCCGCTGCTCGCCATTTGTGCGCCCCCAACTCCGGTCGCCGCCGCTGCCCTCGCGCCGCTCTGACATCGCCGTCTGCTCGCGCCACCGCTCTTGCCTTACGTGCGTGCATCCACCCTAGCCTGCGCTGGAGCCGTCGCCATTTGTGCTAGCGCCGCTGCGCTGCTCGCCACACGCCGCGCCGTCAGTTGAGCCTCACCGCCGTGCTCTGCAGCCTCTGCTCACCGCCTCTTGCTTGAAATTGCTTCGCCATGTGATTCCATCGCCGTCACCTCGCTTCTCACCAAAACCCTCGGATGCTTTTAGTTTTGAGGTGAACGGTTGATCTTTCGTCGAGTTCTTCGGCGGTTTTCAGCTACATTCCCCGGGGTATTGAGTTTTATCACTTCCATTTCATCGGAAATACCCCGCATGTCTTGTTTGTTAATTAATTGTGAAAAGGTATAATTGCATAAAAGTCTCACCTTTTATTGCCGATTGACGTGATTAGTTGACAAATTCTGGTACTTAATGCTATATTGAGGTCATCTCTTGCATATTTTAGTATGACATTAAGTCTCCTGTCACTAGTGTCATAATTTGGATGCATTCTTATCATATGAATTGTAGCATTAGTCTGTCGATATCACCATTGTGCTTATTTGCTTTATTTGATCGGTGATATGTCCTTGGTTCCACTGCTAAGACTTCATTTCGAGTCGCTCACCTATTATACTTACAACTTATATTTTAGTCCTATGTGGTGCGTGACAGTTGGGCAGTGGATCAAGACAGAGGTCAGAGGTTGATCATTGGTTTTTGTGGCTGTCTAGAAGTTCTTGGACGGGTTACGAGCCAAGTTCTTAATCTTATTTTGTTGAGTCAGTTGGGCAGTTGATCTTGCAGTTGATCTTTCAGAGTCAGTTGACAGGATGGGCTGGCAAAGATCGTCTTCAGAGGAGAAGGGGAAGGGCAAGGCAGTTGAGCCGGAGAAAAAGAAGATGAAGCAGCGGACAGGTGGCCCCGAGTGGGATCGAGCTCTAGCTGCAGCGGAAGTGGACGTGCCTCCACACAAGAGGTTAGGTGCTGTCAGGAAAGGAGGAGTAGAGTCACAAGAGGAGCTGAGGAGGTCGACTCGTCAGAGGGTGACGACCACCCCTTTGGTGGTAAAAGTGCAGCCGCGGAGAGCTCCTGCCAGTAGGCAGTCAAGAACCGCGGAGGGAGAGGCAGCCCAGAGGAGTTCACAGCAGCGAATACAGAGGTGACCTCATCAGAGGACTAGGGTCTGCGAGATGTGCACAGCCAGAGCCGAGAGAGCTCGCCGGGCCATGGGCAGGATAGCAGTGGTTGAGGTTGATCTATTGAAACTAAAGGGCCCGACCATTACGCCAAGAGGAAAGTAGACTTCACAGCTTGTTCCCGCTGGCAGACACGCTGATGCATGACAATTTTAGACAGTTCTCTAGCGGAGGATCTTTGAGGCCTACAGGAGGCAGCTTGCCACTAAGGGCAAAAGCTCAGTGTTTACAGCACATCTGAACTGTTCTTTAGAGGCACTGAGCAAAGAAGCTGGGGTTAACATGGAGGAGCATATCTCTTATCTTTTAAAACTTTCAGACTTAGTCACCCAGCAGTTGAGTTATAGTGAGGAGATTGTACTTGAGTTCTATGCCTCACTGTAGATCTCCTCGACCGCTCTTATTTCTGATTTATGTACCGAGGGGAGCCACACAGATTTGAGAGGACCGACGTCTTGACAGCACTTGAGTTTGTTTCTTCAGAGACTCGAATGCATGCACTGGCCCATCCAAACTTTTCACCGCCATTTAGAGCTTTTGGAGGGATGAAGCTGAGTGACGATAGGATGCGTGTTGCCTTCCCACCACCTCATAGGGAGCGGCACTTGAGACACCCTCTACACTTGACACACAAGGCTCGAGTTTTGAGAGGGTTGCTAGGGAGATCGATAGCACCTCAGGCTGGCTACAGAGAGCGGGTGATCATTCTACACCAGTGGCTGTTATATTTTCTACTGAGGCACGAAGTTTTTTGAGAGAATAGGAGCATGTCAGTTACCTTTTGCCACTTATATCTGTTTGTTTCTGAGGAGAGCCGGTGTGATGATTGAGGAGGAGTATGCAGCACTGTCAAAGACTACCACCTCTTTCAGTCCAGTAGAGCCATCCGACTCTAGGGTACTTAGAGTGTCAGCTTCACAGAGCACCCCCTGAAGGAGAGGAGACCACAGCCCTAGAGGAGGTTGAGACTGAGGCTCCGGAGGGAGCACAGCAGGGAGTTGGGACCACCGAGGCTCCAGGTCAGGCCAAGAATATGACCTCTCATGCCATGCTTGAACCTACACTTGCTGCCAGGTTGGACATTATTCAGGCAGAGCAGGCAGAGCAAAGGGGGTACCGAAAGGAGCAGGATGAGTGCATTTGCAGAGAGAGAGCCCGAGTTCGAGGAGAGGATCCGACTCGAGCGCCTCCAAATTGAGGTGCGGCTTCGAATGGAGAGAGAGCTCGCAGAGTAGAGGGGACAACAGGATGAGAGGTCGCAGCGCTCCCAGTTAGAGATGGCAGTGGCCATATCTTATATGTCTGCTGGATTTGGAGCTATCGCATCATATCTCTAGTGGATTGGTATGCCACCTCTTCCTACGTTTCCGACGGCCACGCTGCCGGGTCTTCTGCCTTCATAGCTCCAGCCTACAGCACCTCAGCCTCATAATTCTTCAGTGCCAGCATTCACATCTGAGTTACAGAGCTAGAGCCAGCAGCAGTAGCAGCAGACCACATTCTCTACACTGCTCTCAGCCCCGCTTTCACCGTTCATACCTTTTGTGGCAGCCAGCACAGCTACGACTACTGGAGGAATCAGTGTACCTATCACCACTTCTCAGTTCTCTTTAGTTTCCTTATACTCCATGTCGGTCTTGTTTGCTTCAGTAGAGCCGAGAGTTTCAGTACCAGCATTGGAGTCAGGGACAACAGTCGGTAGTTCACTGCTTGCTCCGAGAGTTCTTTCTTTTGAAGCTACTATTGTTGTGTCAGTTTTGACAGAGCCACCGCCCGAGGCTTCAGAGACAGAGCCTGCAGCCACCACAGCCGAGCAGGCCAGCGTTTCAGATGCAGCTATCTTGGTTAAGGCTGGATACTCACCAGAGGAGGCAGCTCAGGCCCTTGACAGTGAGGTTAGCCAGCCTCAGTTGATGGCAAGGAGCCTTACCCAATATCTTCTTCAGGCTTGAGCGTATTTGATGATGTTGAGCAGCCAGGAGAGGATCAGTCTGTAGCAGCAGCTCAGCCAGCAGAGGAGCAGCCACCGACTGTCACTGCACCCAGCTCTTCAGCCACGCAGGATTAGATCTTCTATAGGAGTTTGGGTTAGAGACATGAGGTGTATTTCTTTGAGGGTTAGCTGTCTAGAGAGAGGTTGTGGATGGGTAGCTAGGGCTTTGGATTCTTGTTTGGCGGATTTCTTGGCTCTTCTGTGACATTTTAATGAGCTTGTTTTCTTTTCGACTCTTTTAGCTCATTGGAATGCACTTGGTTTTGGACTAACCTCCTAGATTCATTGCATGGCTCCTAGTGCTGTATTTGTTTTGCAGGTTCCTTCTTACATGTGCGCTCCCTATCTATACTCTATCGTGCACTATTCTTTATCAATCCAGTGTTCTTCCTCTCTATTTGCTTCCTCGGAGCCATTTTCTTGATGATTAGATGAGAAAGAGGGAGAGAGAGCTTCCAAACAAGGGGAGAGCGACGCTTCTAACCCATGACAAAGGAGAGGAACTCTTGCAAAATTTTTCTGGAGAGTCATCAAGGTAAGAGGTAAGTATTCTTTTGAGATGTGTTTTATTCTCTATATTCTTTCAACCTTTTTGTGAGTACTATGATTGTCATCAATCATCAAAAAAGGAGAGATTGTTAGCGTCATGACCTTTGAAATCCTCTAAAAGGTATGAATTGATTTTGGTGATTGAATAGACACTATTGGTAATGGTTGTGATTGTAGGTACCACTTCGCTAATTTTACAACAACATGGTGGGCTTTCTCAGTAGATGACAAGGACGATCCTTAGAAGAGGAGTTTTCGTGCATCGGAGGACCAAGACTAAGGACTAGCTACGGAGTCTATAGGAACGTCGGTACTATTAAGAGAGGTAAATTCATTTGTCTCCTGTCATACAAGTGTTAAAGGGTGTGAATGCTCTTTAGATCCTCAGAAATCACTAAAGGTGGTAGAGGAAGCGAAGACGAAGACCGAAGATCAAGTTCAATCAAAGAAGCAGTCATCGGACAGTTCGATGAGGTCACCGAACGGTCGGGTAAGCCAAGAGTTCGAAGTCCAGAGAGGTGATCTCTGGAGTTGCTGCAGAGAAAATACCGAACAGTTCGATGTGGCAGTCACCAGACAGTCTAGTGAGGTCGAAACTAAAGTCCAGAGAAGATGTCTCTGGGTGTCCAAAAGTAGAAGTCACCAGACAGTCCAGTGAAGGTATGCACTGAACAGTTTGGTGTCCTATGAAATGGATTTCAAAGAGGGTGTTTCTCTGACCTAGGAGGAGAAAGGGCCACTAGACAGTCCAGTGGTCCAGCCATCGGATAGTCCGATCATTGCATAAAGAAGTCAGCTTTATGACATCACGTCTCAACGGTTGTTTCTGGGCTTGAAGTCTATTTAAACCGTGGAGGAGGACGTTTTTCATCATGCCTACGGTCTAAGAAGCTAGAGAAAACTTGTGAGAGACTAATGGACGCCACCAAGAGAGCACGTACCAAGATTGGAGATCTTTGGTCCTAATAGGAGAGTGATAGGGAGCATTTATACACTTATAGAGCTTGTAGGGCTTGAGAGGAGTGATCTTTGCCTATTACACTTGGTATGGGTAGCCAAAACTGGCTAGGAGTTGGTGACTGAGCTTCCGAAGAGATTATAGAAGACATCACCATGTTTGTACGCGGTTTCAGGTCCTCCGCTCAAAAGGGACACCAAGAGGGAGCACCCCAGCCTTGGAAGCTTGCTCTAGCGCTTGAGTATTATGTGTGACAGGTGGGTCGTCGGTGACTTCACTTCGGAAGTGAAGCATACCCTTGTGAGCATCATTCAGGGAACGACGAGAGGAACCAAGACTCTGACGAAAGTGTTTTAATGAGGATTAGAGGAAGGCGTCTACCTTCCGAGACCTTGGGAAAAATCACTAAGCATTCTCTATCTCATTCACTTTACTTACCGCATTTACTTACCGTTGTGTAGTGTCTAGGTTGTTCTTTAATTCCTCTTGGTGGATATCGTGCTAGTGCTTGTTTGTTGTTGTTATCTCTCCACTAGCATTGTTAGGGGTCTTGGCTTACTAGAATTATATAGGTTTGCTTCCGTTGCGATCTGAGTCTTATTATTTAAGGTCGTAGTGAATTTAGTTATATAAGTCCACCGATTCAACCCCCTTCTCGGTGTCCTTGATCCGTACAGTCTCTAAGGCTCGAACGCTCCCTCTTGGCGTTTCTTTCGAGCGGAGAACTCATAACCACGTACAAAGTTGATGTCGTCTTTCACAATCTTCTCGAAAGATCAGACGCCAATGCATAACCCGTCTAGGCTGCCATAGACTAAGAGTAACAATTCCAAAACACTCCTCTCAACCTCACAAGCTCTAGTAATGAATTGATGCTCTTTGCAACTCTATACAAGCACTCAAGATCTTCTAGATGCTTCCTTGTGGTCTTGGTGACCCACTGACGCTTGGTTATCACAAGTAATCCACTAACTCTTTTGGCCGCAGGTGACCTTCACAATAGCTCCCTTGACGGTTTATATATGTTACCGTCACCAAAATGGCTGGACTGTTTAGTGGCTACCCAGACTGTTCGGTGACTTCTGTTTCCTCCTCAGATAGAAAACATACTATCTGTAGTTCATTCCTTGTGACATCAGATTACTTGGCGCATATCTTCACTAGACCGTCTGGTGACTTTCTTGTTTGGACAACTAGAGACACCTTCTCTAGACTTTCTCGTTCTGGACACCAGACTACCCGACATTGGCCTCACCGAACTATGTGGTGACACTCAGCATGTGGTTCTAGAAAGCATCTTATCTGGATTTCAGTCTTCAACACTCACTAGACTAACCGGTGACATTGTTGAACTATCCAGAGACTCTTTTGCTCCTTACACAAAACTTCAGCTTCTCTGGACTCTGAACTGTCTACTCATCGGACCGTGTGGTGGCACCGTCGGACAGTACAGTGACTATCCTTTTGATGAAACTTGAAATCTTCAAGATCGCTTTGTTCCCAGCTGTAACTCTTCCATCCTCCGGCATCTCTTGTCACTCAAGTGCTCAGAGAGCCTAGAGTATTCATACTCCTAAGAATCGTAAAATCTAAATGAATAACCCGACCCCTCTTAATAGGACTAGTTTTCTTACAGACTCGAGGCCTAAAAGTAAGCGACAAGAGCTCTCTCAATCCTTAACCTTGAATCACCCTCAACCTTGAAGCTTCTCGGAGATGTCCATCATCCTTGAGGAATTCAACTCGCAGACATGTTGAAGTATGTTGTTGATCATGCATCCAACGAGTTAGTTATTGGTTGTCTTTAATCACCAAAATCATTCGTTCCTTTGGGGTACTCATGTACCAATGGTCATGAAGCTTATATCAACACTTCGGATTGGATTCCCCTACCGTCAGCGCATTCCCCTTCCTCCCACCGCTTCAAAAACTCTTAATGATTCATTCGTTCGATTCTCAGCCTCCTAGAGCTCTCCTTGCCATTGCCTCAATCCTGCGCTGAGTATCATTACCGCAAGCCACACCCTCTCCGTCGACAGCCCTCTACGGCTCCTCTCCGGACACTCCGAGCCAACCAAGATGCTCAGTGCGCTGCCCCATTGCTTCCCGATTGCCTCAGTCGCAGCTTCGCTGCGCTGCTGGCTCCTTCATCAAATGGCGCTAACCACTGCCTCGCCTCTTTGCAGCGAGCCCTCTCCAGACATTTTCGGCTGACGATATCACCCTAAAAAAATTTGCCAGTGAGCTCCTCTCCTGCTTGGACCTCTTCCTGCAGTGATTGGACCACGGTAACCCGATTTTTGTTTCTCCGGTGAAGGCCCCGATTGAACCACGGTTCATTTAAATGGCGATCATCCTGATGTGTATGTGGTTTTTGATCTTCCGTCAGGTCGTTGTAACTCTCGATTTGGTAGGGATGTGACACACAATCGATCCGACCTCAAATCAACACGATTCGAACCCTGCAATCGTAGCACCACTTCTCCTCTGGTTATCAATCGTGCACACACGATTAACCTCGCCAAGAAGGCTAATCCAAACCTGCAAATGGAAGAACACAAGCAAGAATAAGGAAGAACACAACTCAATTGCGAAATCTGAATTAAACTCATGAAGTTGAAATCCAACAAACCATCAAATGACAAAACTATTTGATAATAGATGAAATTAAGCAAAAACCTATCCCTAATGATGTGGCTACTGTTTATGTAGAGGTTAGGACGTTCTTAGAGGGCAAATCCTAATACTAATGGGCCTAAGAAAGATACACGGCCCAAGAGCCAAAAATGGTGTCACAGCACCTTGACAGATTCTGGATGTCGTATTATTTCAGCGATTCTTAGGGATCTAAAAAGTATTTTTGCAAGGGATTAGATCTGTTAGAAAGCTTATCTCCTTAGATTTTCATCCATATATAGAACGTCCAAAACGGAGCTTGTATGCGACCGGGGGCATCCATTTTAATGCATGCTGCTCCTGTAGTCCGTCTCAGACACAAATCCGAGTTGGATTGGATTTCCTCCGAGGTTGAACGTGCCTTGCTGATCTTGAGTATCTCTAAGTCCTTCTTTGTGCTTCCCTTGACCCTCTCTAATATTTTTAATTATGATAAAGTCATTAGGTAGCAATCTATTCTCAAATGAAGGAAAATATATATTTAGGAATGAGCTCGTCTCTAATTTTAATTGTTGTGCATGAGTTCATCAATACTAATTTGAGGAGAGTCGTGTAGAGTGATGTCCTCATCTAGATTCATCTTCGACTCAAGTTCATTGTCAGGACCTCGACTCCACCATGACCTGCAACATAAATGAAAAGGAGGCCACAGTGGTATTTGAATGCAATTACTTGGTGGCTCAAAGATCCTTATAATCTCATTATTCTCCCCATCTTGATGGAAAGCCGTCCTTGACTTGCTCTCTGGGGTATCATGATTAATAACAGGAAGACAAATAGCTAGAAAGATCACGACATGCAAACAAGGCATCTTTTCACACTAAAACATCACATGGAGATTTTTTTTTCATAAAAATCAGTAAGATCAACTTCTTGCCAAAACAAATTTGTGAAATAATCTGCATGATCAGCATTATTATCATTCTTATGAGAAGCTATAAAGTGTGCTATCTTAGAAAATATAGATATACATAACATGCATGATATTTTGTATTTTCTTCATCTAGTTTATCATTTATTTTCACCATGCAAGAGGATTTCAAATGTGAGCAAATATAAACTCTATGTACCATAAAGACACCTCTAGAATCATAATTTTCTATAACATAAAAATTGGTTCTTGTTAACAAAGACTATTTAGGTTTCAAAAATATCATCCTCTCTACTGTAGCAAGGTCACAAAAAGAATCATATTTAATATACCCACAATGTTTAGAGAAGATAGTAATTTTAGCTCATCATTTTCACATGTAATGGGTGTGAAATATTTAATTTCAGCATTAGTGAATGGATAAAAATTAAGAGTATCAAATTCATTTACTTCTTATTGCATAAGAAGAATAGAAATATCGACACACAACCCTTCCCTATGTTAGCTTTCTCGATGGATGACAAGGACGATCCCAAGAAGAGGAGTTTTCGGGAGTTGGAGGACCAAGGCTAAGCCGCCAGAGAGTCCATAGGACCGTCGGTACTATTAAAGGGGTAAGATCATTTATCTCCTGTCATACAAGTGTTAGAGGGTGTGAATGCTCATTTGATCCTCAAAAATCACTGGAGATGGCAGAGAAAGCGAAGTCGAAGACCGAAGCTCAAGACGAGCTGAAAATTCAGTTACCGGATAGTCCGATGAGGTCACCGGACAGTCCGGTGACCCTGGATGAGCAAGTCTAGAGAGAGGTGCTCTCTAGATTGGAGGTGGAGCAGTCGTCGGACAGTCTGTCGATGCAATGATCAGATAGTCTGGTGAGCCAGAAGACGAAGTCTAGAGAAGGTATCTCTGAGAGTTTAAAAGTGAAAGTAACCGGACAGTCCGATGAAGGTATGCACTGAACTGCCGGTGTCCTGTGGAATAGATTCTAGAGAGGGTGTTTCCTTGGCCAAAAGGAAGGAAGGGTCGTCGAATAGTAAGGTGATTGCATAAAGGAGTCAGCTTTATGACATCATATTCCAACGGTTGTTTCTGGGCTTGGAGCCTGGAGGGAGACGTTTTGCCTTATGCCTGAGGTCTGATCTATTAGAGGAAACTTGTGAGAGGCCAAAGGACAGCACCAAGAGAGCATAACATAAGATGGAAGATCTTTGGTGCTAGTAAGAGAGTGATAGGGAGCATTTATACACTTTTAGAGCTTGTGGGGCTTGAGAGGAGTGATCTTTGCCTATTACTTTTCGTTTGGGCACCTAGACTAGCTAGGAGTCTGTGATCGAGCTTCTGAAGAGATTGTGGAAGACATCGCCAAATTTGTACACTATTCTGGGTCTCCCACTAGATAGGGACACCAAGAGGGAGCGCCCAAGCCTTGAAGGCTTGCTCTAGTGCTTGGGTATTGTGTGCGATAGCCAGGCCACCGGTGACTTCACTCCGAGACTGAAGCGTACCCTTATGAGCACCTCTCTAGGAACGACAGGAGGAACCAAGACTCTGGTAGGAGTGGTTTAACGAGGATTAGGTGCCTACATTCTAAGACATCGGGAAAAATCACTGAGCACTCTCTATCTCTCTCTTTTTACTTACTGCATTAACTTTCCGTTTGAGTAGAGTGATAGGTTGTTCTTTGATTCTTCTTGGTGGCTATCCTGCTTGTGCTTGCTTGTTGTTCTTATCTTTTCACTAGCATCAGTAGAGGTCTTGGCCTACTAAAATTGCATAGGTTTGCTTCCATTGCGATTGAGTCTAATAGTTTTAATTCGGAGCAAAATTAGTCCTATAAGTCCACCAATTCACCGCCCTTTTCGGTGTCTTTGATCCTTACAAGTGGTATCAGAGCTAAGTGCTTATTTTTGGGCTTTACCGCCTTGTGTAAGGATACAGAACGGGTTGGAGACTTCGTCCGTATTCGATGGGGATGATTACTCTTATTGGAAGGCTAGCATGCAAGTCTACCTTGAGTCAACTGATAGGAAAGCGTGGCATGTGACCAAGAATGCTACGAATGAGAATGAGAGACTTGATCCTATTTTTATTAAATTCAATGCAAATGCCAAGAATGCCATATTTGGATGCATTTTGAAAAATGTCTTTTCTAGGATCAATGTATCATCTATCCCGCATGATATTTAGTTGCAATTGCAAAACATTCATGATGGTCTCCTCCGAGGCCAAGGAAGAGCATTACTATGTTCTTTAAGAACAAATATGATTCCATCACCATGCTACCTCATGAAAAAGCTAATGATGTTTATTCTCGCTTGCATGTAGTGGTGGAAGAGATCAACACATTGGGCCTCAAGAACAAAATTGATGATATTGAGATCATGAGAAAACTCTTGAGGATGTTGCCTACAAGCTACAACTCTATCGTCACGTGTCTCTTTCAAGCCAACTTGGCTACTCTCTCCGTTGACGTCATGCTTGGCAAGCTCACGGTTTATGAGAGATATATGTTGGGCACCTCCACCAACACTCAATTGTCCAAGAATCTTGCCCTTCAAGTGAAAGAATCTTCCAATAGCAAGAACAAGAAGAAGAAGAAGGTGGAGGAAGATGAGGATGATGAGTGACAATGCGGATCTTGTGCTCTTGATGAAGAAGCTATTTCGCAAGGAAAGACTCTCATCTTGCAAGAGAAACTCTGGGTGCTTCAATTGTGATAAGAAATGCCATTTTACAAAGGAGTGTCTCAAGCCCAAGAAGGAGAGCAAGAAAGAAGCATTTAGCGAGAGCGAAGACGAAGAACACAAGCCCCGGAGAAAGTTCAAGAAGAAGTTCTTTGTCTAGGAGAAGAGCAAGAGCAAGAAGAAGTCCTCGCATAAAGCCTACATTGTTGGTGAGTGGCTCACCGATGATAATGATTTGGATTCTTCATCTTCTAGTGCAGAAGATATTGACGCCGAAATTGGGTTTGGGCCAATACACCGCTCACATGTTCGTGTGCTAGAACGCCGGCGTTTCTTCAACATCGGGTTTGGGCAACACCTAGACAACCCCGCCTCAGGTGGGACCCCGTCGGAGGAGGATCGTCTTAGGGGTGATCTGAGCTCTGTCAGACCAGCCGGATCGCCTTCGATCATGGACGAGACGAAGAAAGAACAACATGAGGGGTCGAGTAACGGGATTAGCGTTTGAAGAAGAACGAAATGTAAAGGCAAATGATAGGTTTGATTGAGATGATCCTCAACCGGCCATGGGACTCTGTTTTATAGAAGTGGGATGGTCTTATCCTGTAGGGCAACTAATCCTACGAGTTAAAAAAGAAATTAGAATCAATCTACAGAAAACTTTTCTAAATCGGCATTACTAGAGACTTCGGTAAAGTGCCGGACACTTCGGTGATTGGAGTGTGGCAGAACCGTCCCAAAAACACAGGACGACTTGCCTAAGATCGATCTCGGGTGATATTTAACAACAATACCCAAATAGTACGACACAAGTGATAATATAAAATATAGAAAACTGATTAAAGTCTTACAATAAAGTTCAAGTAGTCTAAGGAGAGATAAGTTTAAAACAGAGTTTAAAACGTAGGGGAAGCGATACAGAGATGATACGACGGTTTTCTAATATGAAACATATCTTGCCCTAAGACATGCTTCATTCCTTGCGACCGGAGTTCGATGAGGAGGGAACCGGCTCACAGGATCAGTTAGCCAGGGGTTCACCTTCTCACACTTCCTTGTTGCAACAGCTACACTAGCTACCTGCAAGAAGAGCTACAACACAACAAAAAGAGAAACAACAAATCGTGATACTAATTACTCAGCAAGACTTACCCATAAAAAATGACCAACTACAGCCGACTCCTAAGCATAAGAGGCTGACTCACTGGAATGGCTATTTGCTTAAAAGATAGCACTATCAGTGGATTCTTACTTTCAACTTTTAGCGATAAGTTAAATTCACAGCATGTAAATTTAATTTGCACTACAAACTCAAGCAAGCATGGTTGCCAAGCAATTTCCTATAACTAAACAAACAATTCAAATTATTATTATTATTATTATTTGTCCAGTTGCTACTACGACATGACACCGTGTACAAGTGCTACTCGTTACTGTGAGGGGCAACGATTATAATTGATTTATACCAGCTGGGAAAACCTGAAGTACACGGCACGTATGCGCTTTCCAGAAGCCGCACGTGGCCACCTGTCACAACAATACCATAGGGCCGGTTTGACGCACACCTCTCTCAAGCACATGGTCCTCCATGCGATCACCACGCCGGGTGCATCCATCGTTAGATCCAAGGCTTTTCTCTACTCTCCGCTGAAAGAGAGGTAAAGTTACGTTCAACCATTACGGTATCGAGCTACATCAGTTTTTTGGATCCCATGTCCCCAGTATGCCTTCGGTACTGTTCAAACTTACTCAACAGAGCCACACACGAATCGGTTCTTAACCGGCACAGACGGGGCTACCACCGTGAAGGCCCAGCCTTCTCAAACCCTCCTATACTCTATCCCCGCCCGGTCTCAGGTTTATTCAAAAGTGGGATAAAAGTAACCAGAGTAACAACCTATAGCTTGCGAGTGAGGTTTCTCATTCACTCGTGAGTGGGATAAATTTTTGCAATTTATTATTAACCCATGAATTTATAATGAATTAATTCCTAGCCAAGAGTAAATAATCATTTAAAAATAATCTACATGCACATAAATTCTAATTAATTATAGGATGACAGAAATTAATCAGTAGAAGCTAAATATAAAATTTTTACATTTTAATTATGCATGAAAATGATGATATGCTTGCATGATTAATGCACCTCATTTAATTAATAGAAATAATTCTAGTGCATAAAATGCAACTTTGAATGCTCTAAAAAATTCTACATGCATAGAGGATTCCAATGATATATTATTTGTATTTTTATGAGCTCATATGCATTTCTTATGATTTTTGCAAGTTTTTACAGATTTCTACGCAATTAATAAATAATTTCTGAAATAAAACAAAACCAACCCTCAACAGGGCCCACGTGTCACCCTCCGGGCTTAGCCACATGATGGGCCACAGAGTGGCCGCGCTCTCAGCCTCACGCGATCCCGTGGCCATACGGGATCCACGAGGCAGGCAGCAGGCCAGTCATGGAGGCCTCGCCAGCGCGCCGCGGCGTGGCTCGTCGGAGCCGCTTCTTGGAGTCGGCTTCAAGGTGCCCTAGCCCAAAAATGATCTACACCGCAACGGCAGCTTGGAGGTGGGGTCGGAGGGCGGCGGTTCTCACCGGAGAGCGCCGGCGACGGCGGCGAGCGGCAGCACGACTTTGGCGAGGTGTAGAGCTCAACTCGGTTGATGGAACTTCGAATGGTCTTCTCCTACAGTTTCACAGAAGCGAGTAGAAGCCCGGCACGGAGGTTGTCGGTGTCGGAGATGTCCGGAGATGGGTGGGCACCGGGGAGGGGGGCGCGGTTCCGGTGTCCGACGGCGTTGAGCTCGAAATCCCTGCTCAAACAGGCAAGATTTCGACCCATTGAGGAGCTCCAGGGATTCTCCAGTGAGAGAGGAAGGTGTGACCTTGCGAAAAACAGAGGAAAGCTCACCGGAGCGGCCGAATTTGGGAGAGGCGCGGCTGTTCGTTCGGAATCGTGAGATTTGGGGGAAACTCGAAATTGGAAGGGCGCTTCAGGGAAGAGGCTGGGATGGCGTGCTCAGCAGCTTGAGTGCGAGATGGCGCAGCTGCTTGCTCGGAAGAAGGGCTGGGGGCGGCTCAGCCGGTGCTCCTCGACGGCGCCGTGTGACAATGGTGACCGGGAAAGATGGAGTGAGGGAGAGGTGGCCGGCTCGGGGGAGAAAAAGGCCGTGAGCACGCTGGGGGGCGCGTGTCCCTCATGCATGAGCGAGGGGGTGAGAGGAGCGGCTATCTGTACGGCATCGTGGCGGCCAGAGGTAGGGGAAGGCGCACTGGGTGGCTGACAGGCGGGGCCCGGCTGTCAGGGTGCTCCTCTCCAGCCTCAATGCTTAAGCACTTTGTGCATAGTGAAAAGACAAGCAAACGATCTCGAAATGAGTTGAAATTTGGTAGAGCAGTTCTTCAATATGTGGTATACAAGACAACCAACATGCACAGCCCTCTGCCAAGTAGGATGAAAAATATGGAATTTCTAAAAAGGTTACATGATAAGCAAACTTGGAAAAATCTGCTGGAAGTACATCAATTAATCAACTTTTGGGCTCCTAAAGAAATATCTCCCGAGCTCCGATGTGAGCGAAACTTGGTAGAAATATTCTTGACAAGGTCTTCTACCATCCTATCGACTTGCACAGACAGTTTCGCAAGGAATTGAAAGATAATGAATTTCGAAATTGGTTATCTGATAAGAGGACTTGGAAAAAATCGCTGAAGGCAGATCAGGTAACCAACTTCAAAGCATTGGATGAATTACCTCCTGAACTCCGAACAACTTGAAACTTTGCAGATCAGTAGAATAGAGATTGAGGAACAACCTTTAATTTAGAGTCCTATTGAATTTTGCACTGGATTTGAAACTACAGAATTTGAAAGATAGGTACTCGTTAAGGATTCGGAGTTTTGGATTGGAGTCTGTAGAATTTGGCCAACCTTAGAGTAATTTCATTCCAAAATTGGGTTCCCCTAATTCATAACTTCAGAACTTTTGAAAAATTCTGAACTTACTCTCTTTGGGAAAATTTGAAAGCGTGAATTGTTATAGCCCTCCCCTCTTAAAGAAATCTCGTCCTGAGATTAAGAAAGAGAGGGAGTAGCGGGAAAACAGAAACATACAGAGATTGGAGAAACTCAGGAAAACTGGTACGGAGATACTCTTCAGTTTCCCAAGAGGCTTCATCTCGAGTGATTACTCCATTGAACTTTATAGAACTTAATGGTCTTGTTGCGAGTGACTTGTTCTTTGTGATCAACAATGCCGATCGGATACTCGGGATAAGTGCGATCTTCTTGTAATTGCTGAGTCTCAGAAATCACAACATCTTGAGGTAGCTTCAAGCATTTCTTGAGTTGTGATACATGAAAAATATCATAAACTCCCGATAATTGAGATGGCAATCCCAGTCGATAAGCGATGGTGCCACATTTTTTCAGAACTTGGAAGGAACCAATATATCGGGGAACCAACTTTAATTCCTCTTATCCCAAAGCTTTGTACCCCTTTAGTAGGAGATACCTTTAGGTAGACATGATCACCTATTTGAAATTTCAAGGGCGACGTCTTTTATCGGCATAATTTTTCAGTCGAGATTTAGCAGCCCTTAAGTTTGCTTGAATAGTCCAAACTTTCTCTTCGGCTTGAGCTACTAAATCAGATCTGAAATTCACTCGTTCACCAGTTTTAGACCAATTCAAAGGAGTTCGACATGAGTGACCATATAGAGCTTTGAAAGGTGACATTTTTATGCTCTCTTAATAGCTATTGTTGTAGGAGAATTCTGCAAAAGGCAAGTATTCATAACAATTCTTAGCACTAGTGATAATACATGACCGAAGCATGTTTTCTAAGATTTGATTGACACGCTCGATTTGACCATCGGTTTGCGGATGATAAGCGGAGCTTCAAATTAGCTTGGTACCCAAACAAGCATGTAGTTGTTCTCAGAAGCTAGAGACAAACGAGCTTCCTCTATCCGACACAATGGTCTTGGTTACCCCATGCAAACAAATAATACGAGATATATACAACTCATCATACTTCTTGGCATTGTAGCGATTATTTACCAGGATGAAGTGCGCTGACTTTGTCAAGCGGTCCACAATGACCCAAATAGAGTCATGTTTCCGTGAAGTAAGTGGGAGTCCAACAATAAAGTCCATACTTATATCTTCCAACTTCCAATTAGGAATACTCAAAGGTTGGAGAGGACCAGCTGAGCGTATATCATCCGCCTTGACTTTTTTGCAAATGTCACATTCTGACACATATTTAGCAATTTCTCTCTTCATTCTTGTCCACCAAAACTTCTTCTTAAGATCATGGTACATTTTATTACTCCGTGAGATGAATGGAGTATTTAGACATGTGAGCCTCATTCATGATCTTCTTACGTAGCTCATGATTTTTAGCTACCACAATACAGTTATTGAACCATAAGGTACCGTCATCATCTTCTTTAAACGGCATTGATTCTCTATTTTTGAGTCTTTCTTTAATTTTCAGCATACCCTCATCTTTCTTTTGAGTCTCAATTATCTCTTCCCGAAGAGTCGGAACCAGAGCAAGATTATATAAGGCTCTATATGAAAGAACTCTCACACTTGGTTCCTCTTCATGAGAAGGTAACGTTGCTGGAATTTGACAACTATGGCAATAAGATTTACGACTCAAGGCGTCAACAACCACATTGGCTTTGGCAGGATGATAGTGAATCTCCAACTCATAATCTTTAATAATTTCTAGCTATCTTCTCTGCCGCATATTCAGATCTTGCTAAGTGAAGATATATTTCAAACTCTTGTGGTCTGTGTACAGATGCACAAGATTCCTCAAGAGATATGTCTCCATATCTTCAAGGCTAGAACCACAGATGCCAATTCTAGATCATGAGTAAGATAATTTTGCTCATGACGTCAAAGTTGTCTTGAAGTGTAAGCAATGACACGGCCTTCTTGCATCAAGACGCATCCAAGACCCGTACCAGAAGCATCACAATACACATCAAATGGTTTAGTGATGTCCGGTTGAGCTAAAACAGGTGCGGTGGTCAAGTGCTTCTTGAGAGTTTGAAAAGCTTCTTCACAAGCACTATCCCAAACAAATTTGATGCCATTCTTTAATAGCTTGATCATTGGCTTGGCAATCTTAGAGAAGTTAGGAATGAACCTCCGATAATATCCAGCAAGTCCAAGAAAGTTACGGACTTCAGTAACCGATGTAGGAGGCTTCCAATTCAGCACCTCTTGCACTTTGCTTGGATCCACGGCAATGCCTTCTGCAGAAACAATATGACCAAGGAATGGCATTTATTTCAACCAAAACTCGCACTTGCTGAATTTGGCATACAATTGATGATCTCTCAGTCGTTGAAGTACGACGTGAAGATGTTCAGCATTCTCTTCTTTAGACTTGGAGTATATGAGAATATCATCAATAAATACCACCACAAATTTGTCTAGCTCAGGCATGAATATCGAGTTCATCAAATATATGAAGTAAGCTACAGCATTTGTTAGTCCAAAAGACATAACAAGGTATTCATATAGACCGTAACTAGTAGAGAAGGCGGTTTTTGGTACGTCTTTGGCACGTATTTTAATTTGGTGATAGCCAGAACGAAGATCAATCTTTGAGAAAACCTTGGCACCAAAAATTGATCGAATAAGATATCAATGTGAGGTAGTGGATATTTGTTCTTGATGGTGATCGCATTCAACGGTCGATAATCCACACATAGCCTCAGAGATTCGTTCTTATTCTTCACAAAAAGAGCAGGACATCCCCACGGAGATGAGCTAGGACAAACGAAACCCTTGTCCATAAGCTCTTTCAACTGGACCTTCAATTCGGCCAACTCATTGGGTGCCATCTTATATGGTCTTCTTAAGATAGAAGTGGTTCTAGGTTGGAGGTCAATCCGGAACTCCACATCTCGGTGTGCAGGTATACCAGGCAAATCTTCGAGAAAGACATCCGGATATTCACACACTACCCGGATTTCCTCTGATCGTTGAACAGTTATATGACAAAGCAAAGGTGTACCAGCTTGGGAATAGGATTATTTCAATGATGTTGGGCCATGGAGCAGAGAATCAAGATGAATTTCACGAGGAGCGACGTACAGCACGGCTTTGTGATACTTCATCCATTTCATGCCTAAAATCATATCTATTCACGGCCCCTTCAACACGATAAAATTTGAGGGATAAATTCTTCCTTCAAGATTCAGAGGGGTGTGCTGGATCTCTTGAGTGGTCAATATTTTTCCACCCAGAGATGTAATGACATAAGGTACTCTCATAATAGTTGTGGTTAAATGGCATCTTTCCATACATGCCTTACTTATAAAATTTGTGTATCACCAGAATCACAAAGTAATAATACAGAATGGTCATGTATGGAAAACATACCCGCGAGTACTTCTTCACCTTTTGGAATATCACCCAGAGTAGTGTAGTTGACTCGGCCAGTCTTGGGTGCATTATTTCATGGCTGAGACGCTCTGTTGGCAGCTTGAGGACGGGCATTTTTGTTGCGGTTGGGTTGCTTCCTCGGCTGGCGATAATTTTTTGCAAAGTGACCGGTCTTGCCATAGTTGTAGGACGGATAAACGCCAGACCGTACACTTCGGAGATCTTGTTGCAGTGGAGGTCTAGATCCATGAGTATGTTGTTGAGGTGGAGCATTAAGGGACCTTGGCTGCTGAAATGAAGGAGGACAAAAGCTTCTCCCTTGCGGCATTCCAGCCCGAAACTTTTGACCCATAGGAGAAGTGACAGCAAGATAATACTTTGGAGGAGCTTGGCTTGAAGAACCAACCATTGCCCTCTTCTTCTTTTTCTTCTCCTGGTGGGTGCGTATGGCATCCTCTTGAGTGATAGCCGCACTCACCAAATCGCTAAAAGTACCTGAGTTGTAGAGTGCAAGGCGATCACGGAGCTTTGTACTCAGACCGCTCTTGAAACAATCTTTCTTTTTCTGATCAGTATCCACATGGTGAGAGGCGTACCACGCAAGGTGATTGAACTTGCGGGAGTATTCATGCATATTATCCTGACCCTGTCGGAGATTCAAAACTCCTGCAGCTTGCGGTTCATAAGACCCTCAAAAATATGATGTGCACGGAAAATAGCACAAAACTCAGCCCACTCGACTTGTTGACCGACGGGCAGTGCAGCTTTATAATTGGCCCACCAGGCTCTAGCAGGACCACGAAGCTGTTGGGCAACAAACAAAGTCTTCTGATCCTCAGTGCATCTGATAAGCCCAAACTTGAATTGGATGGTTTGAAGCTAGTCATTCGCATCTAGAGGATAGCAACATTAGCAAACACTAATGGGTGAGTCGCCAAGAACTCTGAGTAAGTTGCTTGCTGTGGCTGTTGAGGAACTTGATTGACATTTGCACCCCTGCCTTGGTTTTGAACCAACATCCGCATCAACTCATTTTGAGTGACCATCAACTGTTCGACGGTCACTCGAGGTGGTGCTGGCGGAGGCGCTTGCGGAGGTGCTCCTTGCTAAGAGGATTGCCCCTCATAGATCGGAGCCATGCTACGAGAACCCAACATTCTGCCATATAAGTGCAAACAATGTTAGTAAGGAACTCGGCGAAAGTCATAGATGGAGAGAACATTAAACATGAGGACAAATATTCTCTGAGACCACAAAGTAATGCTCCAGCACATCGCCAAATCTATCCTGGACTGACAGCAGCCACAGAAATCATTTCTGGCCCTGATAGAGGCCGAATCAGAACTGGGTTGAATAACAAAGTCATAGAGGACTTTCATAGTTTTCCAACGCATATTTACTCGCCTCCATACGATCAGTAGATCAGAAGATATGAATTTTTGAAACTGGCAGCAAAAGCTGAAATCAAGGATAACGGCAGCTATGAGCTTATTTTGGCCCTAAAGCTCGGAGAGTTTGGGTCATTGGGGGAAAAAGGAATGATACTTCAGAACCAAACACAGAGATTCAGATTTTCATTTGTAGAAGATATTTAGGTGGGTCGTGTTTTATCTTTTTATGCAAATGTAATGCGATGCAATGACAACATGTCGGTCCTACATCCTCACCAAAACAAAAAAAATTGGTCTATTATAATGACCATACGCGACCTCGGTGCCAAACTCGAACTCTCAAGACTTAGTTAGTCACTTTCTAAATGAACTAATTTCGAAGTTAGCGTACCTGCAGAAAAGGATCACGCAACCACAGGCTGGCAATACGAAAAGAAAAAACTTACGTCCTGTATCATTGCCATACGGGACGTTCTCAAATAAGCCACATCTTGAGGGACATGACCGTGATTCGCATCACACGGCAAGAGGTCCACACTTACTATTAGGTGGCGAATGGCCGCACTCCCCATTAGGCGACAAATGTTTCATATGTTTTGAAGAACATATTCACTTCCCGTAGTGATCATTGTACGGGACACTCTATACCTCAGAACCTCGTATGGATGAGCCCTCGAATTTCACCGCATTCGAGTGCGTAACTTACCTTCTTACCAGGGCGTAGCTGTTGTTGCAAGAAAATTAAACAAGAAAAAGTAAAATGCATGAATGCAGAGTTAGTATTGCCACATGAGAACTAAACTAATATAGTCCTTAAGTGGGCTGACTAACTAGGACTTCAGCATTGTGTAATTTTTGAAAATAACTCATTTTTAGTTGTACTAACTCCAATCTAGCTCTGATACCAATCTGTGGTAGAACCATCCCCAAGGATCGCTCTCGTGTGATATTGAACAACAATACACAAATAGTACAACACGAGTGATAATATAAAATATAGTAAACCGATTAAAGTCTTACAATAAAGTTCAAGTAATCTTAGGAGAGATAAGTTATAAACAGAGTTTAAAATATAGCGGAAGCGATACAGAGATGATATGACAAAGCGAGTGATTGGACACATCGGTAAAATGCCAGATACTTCGGTGACTGGAGTGTGGCAGAACCGTCCTAAAAACACAGGACGGCTTGCCTAGGATCGATCTCGGGTGATATTGAACAACAATACTCAAATAGTACGACACGAGTGATAATATAAAATATAGGAAACCGATTAAAGTCTTACAATAAAGTTCAAGTAGTCTTAGGAGAGATAAGTTTAAAACAGAGTTTAAAATGTAGGGGAAGCGATACAGAGATGATACGACGGTTTTCTAATATGAAACATATCTTACCCTAAGACATGCTTCATTCCTTGCGACCGGAGTTCGATGAGGAGGGAACCGGCTCACAGGACCAGTTAGCCAGAGGTTCACCTTCCCACACTCTCTTGTCGCAACAGCTACACAAGCTACCTGGAGGAAGAGCTACAACACAACAAAAAGAGAAACAACAAACCGTGAGTACAAATTACTCAGCAAGACTTACCCGTTCCAACTACAGCCGACTCCTAAGCAAGAGGCCGACTCACTGGGTGGCCATTTGCTTAAAACATAGCACTATCAGTGGATCCTTACTTTCAACTTTTAACGGTAAGTTAAATTCACAGAATATAAATTTAATTTGCACTACAAACTAGAGCAAGCATGGTTGCCAAGCAATTGCCTATAACTAAACAAACAATTCAAATTATTATTATTATTATTATTATTATTATTTGTCTAGTTGCTACTACGACATGATACAGTGTATAAGTGTTACTTATTACTGTGAGGAGCAGCGATTATAATTGATTTATACCAGCTGGGAAAACCAGAAGTACATGACACATATGCGCTTCCCAAAAGCCGCACGTGGCCACCTTTCACCAAAATACCATAGGGCCGGTCCGACGCGCACCTCTCCCAAGCACATGGTCCTCCATGCGATCACCATGCTGGGTGCATCCATGGTTAGATCTAAGGCTTTTCTCTACTCCCTGCCGAAAGAGAGGTAGGGTTACATCCAACCACTACGATATCGAGCTATATCAGTTTTCTGGGTCCCATGTCCCTAGTATGCCTTCGATACTGTTCAAACTTGC
Organism: Zoysia pacifica; assembly: GCA_001602315.1. Classification (NCBI taxonomy): domain Eukaryota; kingdom Viridiplantae; phylum Streptophyta; class Magnoliopsida; order Poales; family Poaceae; genus Zoysia; species Zoysia pacifica. The sequence continues at coordinate 38,200 of BCLH01002163.1, forward strand.
TCAACAGGGTCACACTCGAATTAGTCTTTAACCGACACAGACGAGGCTACCACCATGAAGGCTCAGCCTTCTCAAACCCTCCTATATTCTATCTCCGCTCGGTCTCAGGTTTATTCAAGTGTGAGATAAAAGTAACCAGAGTAACAACCTATAGCTCGCGAGTGAGGTTTCTCATTCACTTAGCTTCTACCATTAAGTATGACTTAGTCTAGCTATACATTGAGATACCTGTACCAATAAACACTCAATAGGGGTAATTGGCACTATATACATCCTAGTGTTTAAAAAACTTATACAACTTAATGCACAGTACATTAACCATACAATACATAGTGACAAAATAAAAGGATTTAAAAATAGGGTTAATGCACCGGAGCTTGGCTTCGATTTGCTGAGAGTTAGCACAAACAAGCTGGAGATCTTCAGCGACAGACGTCTCCGTAGCAACTAGAGCAAGTTGCTGGTCTTCCGCGTCGTTTTCTAAGTGTATGAAATGATATGGAGTCTGATTAGTTATGCACCTACTAAAATTACAAGGTTTTAAACTTGTCATCGCATGCGATGATATGCTTATGAATGCATATGACCAGGAGTGGTATGCGAATCTGTCCATGTGAATTGAGTTTAGTAAATTATCACGCTACCTGCAATTATATGGCAAGGTTCTGATTTTTACCCAAAATAATGAATTTCTATACTATACTAAATAGTTTATAATGGGGAAATTACTTCTAAATTTACTTAATATGGTTATTGAAGGCATAAACTATAATTTTAGTTGCTCATAATATTAGTAGGGCTATAAACTAGTTTCAGAACAAATTTTTTGCAATTTATTATTAACTCATGAATTTATAATGAATTAATCCCTAGCTAAGAGTAAATAATCATTTAAAAATAATCTGCAGGCAATAAATTCTAAATAAATACAGGATGATAGAACTTCATCAGTAGAAGCTAAATATAAATTTTTTACATTTTAATTATGCATGAAAATGATGATATGCTTGCATGATTAATGCAACTCATTTAATTAATAGAAATAATTCCAGTGATAAATGCAACTTTGAATGTTCTAAAATATTTTACATGCTCAGAGGATTCCAATGATATATTATTTGCATTTTTCTGAGCACATATGCATTTCTTATGATTTCTGCAAGTTATTATGGATTTCTGCGCAATTAATAAATGATTTCCGAAATTAAAAAAAACCAACCCACAACGGTGCCCACGTGTCAGCCTCCGGGCTTAGCCACACGCTTGGTCACAGGGTGGCCGCGCTCTCAACCGCACACGATCCCGTGGCCACACGGGATCCATGAGGCAGGCAGCTGGCCGTCCATGGAGGTCTCACCAGCGCGTGGCGGCACGGCTCGCCGGAGCCGCTTCCCGGAGTCGGCTTCAAGGGGCCCTAGCCCGAAAATGATCTACGCCGAAAGGGCAGCTTGGAGGTGGGGTCGGAGGGCGGGGTTCTTACCGTGGAGCGCCAGCGACGGCGGCGTGCGATGACGCGACTTCGGCGAGGTGTTGATCTCGACTCAGTTGACGAAACTTCAAACGGTTTTCTCCTACAGCTTCACGGAAGCAAGTAGAAGCCCGGCACGGAGGTCGGAAGCATTGGAGATGGCCAGAGATGGGTCGGCACAGGTGAGGGGGGCGCGGTTCCGGTGTCCGACGGCGTCGAGATCAAAATCCCTGCACAAACAAGCAAGATTTCAACCGATTGAGGAGCTCCAGGGGTTCTCCAGCGAAAAACAAAGGAAAGCTCACCAGAGCAGCCGAATTTGGGAGAGGCGCAGCAGTTCGTCCGGAATCACGAGATTTGGGGGAAACTCGAAATTGGAAGGGCATTTCGGGGAAGAGGCTGGGATGGCGTGCTCAGCAGCTTGAGTGCAAGATGGCGCAGGTGCTTGCTCGGAAGAAGGGCTGGGGGCGGCTCGGCCTATGCTCCTCGACGGCGATGTGTGACAATGGCAACTGGGAAAGAAGGAGTGAGGGAGAGGAGGCCGGCTCGGGGGAGAAAAAGGCCGTGGGCACGCTAAGGGGACTTGGAAAAATCCGCTGAAGGCAGATCATGTAACTAACTTCGAAGCATTGGAAGAATTACCCCCCGAACTCCTAACAATTTAAAACTGTGCAGATCGGTAGAACAGAGATAGATGAACAACTTTTGCTTTAGAATCCTGTTGAATTTCGCACTGGATTTGAAAGTACAGGATTTGGAAGATAGGTACTCGTTAAGGATTCCAAGTTTTGGATTGGAGTCTGTAGTTTGAAGAATTTGGCCAACCTTAAAGTAATTTCATTCCAAAATTGGATTTCCCTAATTCATAACTTCAAAACTTTTGAAAAATTCTGAACTTACTCTTTTTGGGAAAATTTGAAAGCATGAAATGTTATATGGAGTCTCCGGTAAGATGTCGGAGGTTCCGTCGTGTTATTCGACTTGACCATTGGCCTGAGAATAATATGGAGATGAATTGAGTATCCTAATCCCGTAGTATTCGGCAAACTCTTTAACACGACCGGACGTAAAAGAAGTACTTTGGTCGGTAGTTAAAGTTTGCGGTATGCCAAATCTATGAATAATATGCTCTGTAAGGAACTCAATTACCTCTTTGTGTGTCATGTTCTTGAGAGCCACCGCTTCAGTCCATTTGGTGAAGTAATCTGTTGCTACTAACACAAAGTGGTGCCCCTTCGAAGAGGGAGGATATATTTGCCCTATGATGTCCAATCCCCATCCTCAAAATGGCCATGACTTTATGATGGGGTTCATCATGGCAGTGGGTGACAATTGAATATTTCCAAACCTTTGGCACTCCTCGCCTCTCTTGTAGTAACGATAACAATCAGCAATCATGGTTGGCCAATAAAATTCAGTTCTTTTTAATACCCATTTTATTTTTAGTGTCGATTGATGCGTACCACAAATGCCTTCATGGACCTCCCCCATAGCCACTTTGGCCTCATCATCACCCAAACATTTTAATAGCAAATCGTCTCCCGTTCGGCGGTATAAGTCACCATTAATCAAAATATACTTAAGAGCCACATGCCGAACTTTCCTATCTACACTTTGAGTTGGGCTACGAATGTTTGAAATTATGGGTGACCTCCAATCAAGTGATTCGGTACTATCACAGTTTGACGTGTTAGTGTCCAAACCGTCTAATTCTAGCACATCAAACATCGGTTTATTAATCACTGAAAATTTACCTTTACTAACATTGTAACCCGATGCTTGTTGTGCCAACTCATTAGCTTTACTATTCTCTAGCCTCGGCACATGATGTATATTGAACTCATCCATTCCTCTAATGATGTCTAGGCATTTATCCAACATAGCATTCAACGATCCGTCTAAGCATTGAAAATTTGCAGCAACTTGTTGCACTACTGATAACGAATCGTTGAATGCCTCTACATGTTTAACCCCGCGAACTCTAACATCCCAAACCGAATAACAACGCTTCATATTCGGCGTGGTTATTGGTGCAATCATACTCTAATCAGTTTAAGAACTCAAAGTACGCATCATGAGGGGAGACCAAAACTACACCAACACCTTGACTCTCTTTGCAAACCGATCCATCAAAATACAACTTTCAAGGGGTATAAGTAACATAACCAACATCTAGTTCATGCTCTAAATCAATCCGATGTTCAAAAATCAAATTAGCAACAATTTGGCCTTTCATGGATTTCAATGATTCATAAGCCAAATCATATTCAATCAATGCCTAAACCGGCCTACCACTAGAAATTGGCCTATGCAACATATGTTTGATAACATCTGTTGGACAAGCAACCACACAAGTACTAGACAACAAATAATGTCTCAACTTGGTGCAAGCATGATACAAGGAAAAGTTTAGTTTTTCGATGAGAGTGTACCTTGTTTCTGCTTCCACCAACCGTTGGCTCACATAGGTGATCACGTACTCCTTCCCTTCGGCTTCTTGCATCAAAACAGCACCAACCACATCATCTTCTGTTGTTATGTAGAGACAGAAGGGACTCCTCCCTTAGACACCCTAAGAACCGGCGGCGAAGACAAGTATTCTTTGATCTTCTCAAAATCTTCTTGCTATTTTGCCCGCCAAGTGAATTTGGCTTCATTCTTTAGTCAAAAATAGGAGTAAACGCGTTAATCTTTCCTGACAAGTTGGATATGAATCGCCTCATGTATTTCATTTTTTCTAAGAAGCTTTGCAACTCTCTCTTACATGTAAGCGCTTGCATGTTTCTCATTGCTTCTATCTTCTTAGGAGCTACCTCTATGCCCTTTTCATAAATTATGAAGCTTAAAAACTTCTCAGCTGATATACCAAAAGCACATTTGAGTGCATTTATTTTCAAACCAAAACGACGCATTCGGTCCAAAGTGAGTTGCAAATCGGCCAAGTGCAAATCCAAAGTGGCCGATTTGATCACCACATCATTTATGTAAACTTTCATGATGACACCAAGCAAATCATGAAAGATAAAGTTTGTGGCTCTTTGATATGTGGCACCCACATTCTTTAACCCAAAAGTCATGACAACCCACTCAAACAATCCTACAAAATCGAGACATCATAAAACAGTTTTGACATATCCTCTTCGGCCATGAAGATTTGGTTGTATCCCGCATTACCATAAAAAAATAATAACTCTATGGCTGGAAGCATCATTAATCAACATATCGGCTATGGGTATAGAATACTCATCTTTAGGAGTAGCTCCATTCAAATTTCTAAAATCAATGCAAACTCTAATCTTACCGAAGTTCTTCTTTTCCACTGGCACGATGTTAGATATCCACTCCGCATATTTGCAAGGTCTTATTAATTTTGCATCATGTAATCGGTTAATCTCTTCTTTAATCCGATCATGCATAATCGGGTTGAACCTCCTTATCGATTGCTTAAAAGGTCTAAAACCAGATTTTATTGAAAGTCGATGCTCAACCGCGGCTCAACCCCTTCGCACATATCGTTTGTATTGGATCGATAGTGTTCCACTTTTTTTGCAACCAATCAAGATTAGGCTCCATTAAATTACATTAAATTTCATCAGCTTTACATTGACGGGTACAAAACCATCTCTAGTCACACTAAAAAAATAATAATCCTTCAAGTCCAAACTAGGCAAGCATTTGATGGTGTGATGTGGCAAAGGAGATTTGACTATAGCTACATAAGCCGATGCATCCACATGAACAACCCATACATCATCACCAACCCATTGTATCAAGAATTGGTGCAATGTAGAGGGGACACATCTATTGGCATGAATCCAATCACGCCCTAGGATCAAGCTATAATTACCGTGCACATCGGCAACAAAGAAAGCGGTAGCCATAGTCTTGCTCCCAACAGTGAGCTCCACAGAAGCGACCCCTTTAGCCTCGACAGGGTCTCCTCCCACGCTGTTCAAAGTCATGTTGGTCCAGATGAGCTCATCATCGGCCTTACCTAGCTTTTTAAACAAAGAGTATGACATGAGATTAACAATAGCACCACCATCTACAGGCATACAAAAAATCGGTGTGCCATCGATATAACCTCTCACATAGAGGGGTTTCAAATGGTTCTCTGATTTCTCAGGCTCCTCGATAACACTTTTCGACCCAAAGTAGAATTTTTCCATGCCTTCTTCCTCTACAAGCAAATAATTGGAAAGGGATAAGCAAATGGTGTTAATGTCCATACTTTCCCGAGGCGGTGTAGGCTCGTAGTCTAAAAGGTCGTCATCGTCGAACTCGAACATATCGACGCCTTCCATGGGCGAAGGCGTTGTTGAGTACTCTTCCAAGATGGCGTTGGCCAAACAAAGTGGTTTCGGACTGTTGAGTACTCTTCCAAGACAGCGTTGGCCAAACCAAGTGGTTTCGGAGTAGCCTCTGCTTCCTTCGTCATCGGTGGAGTAGGAGCCTCGAGCTCCTTAACTCTCCACTACTTATCTTGAGCGACCATCGGCTTGATCCCGTTGAAGACCTCGTCCCTCTTCTTCTACGCCTCCTCCTCTCGCATTTTTTGGAGGCGCAGCCTTTGGAGCATCCTTTTTTGAGTGTGGGTCAAGCCTAGCGGACACCACCTCAGTTGTGTGTGCTTGGAGGAGCTTTTGCTGCTAGCTTCATAATCATGGGAGGTCTTTTCAACCGGATCGTCCAAAGTGACCGGTCCCATGAAGACTCCTCCGATTTTGACATCGGTTGTGCCGATTTTCACGACACCATCGGATGCACTTTCTTGATGGACAAAAGTGGAAGGAGTAGGTTTGTTACCTTGCTTCGGGTCCACTCTTGCTTAGGAGCGGTGGTGGAGCTCCCTCTTTGAACCTTGATCGGTCCAGAATCCGTTCGATTCAGAGTAGGGTTGGAGAGCTTTGTGAAGACATCTTCTTTAGATCCGTTCCACTCCGAATAAAATGGTGGGTACAGCATTGGTGGAATGGGCATCGGTGGCATGGGCATCGATGGCACGGGTATCCATAGTCCCATGTATGGATGCCACACGGAGAACTGTGGGCAAGACATAGGATGGAACCACAGCGACGGCACTCCGAACCCATGTGGAGGAAAAGGTGGAGGAGGCCCATGCACATTCACGGTTGGCCTCATCTCCTTCCTAGGTGGGCTGCTTCCCCTAAGTAGTGATCTTAGTCGCTTCATAGACCGATTATTCAAATCGGTCTTTGATTCTTGTACTTAGCCATGAGACAGTAGAAAGCATTTTTGGGCCCCATCGTCCGATCCGTGGCTTTACCTTGGTTTATTTTCCACTTGCCCACCTTCGGATTCTTCAGCTTTATCATCTTGGGCTATGGAACCTGCCCCCGAGCCTAGAGCCTTGGATGGTGACTTTAAGAGACTCTTGACCATCAAAGAACTTCTCGAGCACCACCTTCTTGGAGGCACCATGGTCACAGGAGAAATAGGCATCTCTTCTTCGATGATCACGTTGTTCCCTTTTGTGGTATCTGCTTGATGAGGCCGAATCAACACCTTAGGGTTGAGCTCTAGCCTTAGGGTTGAGCTCTAGAGCCTTGACGGGGAAGGGATGCTTGTCGATCTGCATCTCTTTAAGACTCAATCGTCCCTCATTAATGGTCGATTGGACCTGTCGATGAAAAACATTGCAATTATTAGTAGTATAAGAATAAGAGTTATGCCATTTACAATATGCTCTACGCTTAATTTCATCCGCCGGAGGTAAAGTATATACAATCTTAATATATCCACCTTTGTGCAATTTATCGAATATTTTTTCACACTTAGCTACATCAAAGGTGTACTTCATGTCATCTTTCCAATTCTTATAAAACGGTTTGAGCGAATCGCAAGCGAAGAATTTGGCCTTAGAGGGCCAAACAAACTCCGTAGCTAGCATGTCATTGTAATCCTCATCGGAGCTATCCGAATCACTTTCCACGATGTGCATGGTGTGACGGGTCTTGTAGTCATGTTTTATTTCTTTGCTTCGGCTTTCTTAAGCCGAAGCCCTTTGTTAGAGGTGAGTGAGTGTAAGAAAGTCATACCCCTCCAACTTTTACCTAAGATGTGACCGCAACCCACTAAAAGCTAGGTCGACTAAATCTTTTTCAAAAATTGTTAAATTAAAGCATTGGTTCTTAACATCTCTAAACCACCGAAGGTAATCAACGACGGGTTCATCTTTTTCTTGTCGAACCGATGTCAATGTGACAACTTCAACTCGTTGTCTCCGGAATAAAAGTGATCATAAAATTTAAGCTCTAAGGACTCTCACGTGTAGATGGAGCCCGGGGACAATGAGGAAAACCACGAGAAAGCGGTGCCGGTTAGTGATAAAGAAAACAAATGCACCTTCAAGGCCACATTAAAACCCACTTCTCCTAGTTGTGCCACTTATTGACTAATGTGCTCCCAAGTGATTTTGCTATCTTCGCCATTAAATTTGATGAAGTCGAGAACACGTCATCCAACGGGATATGGTACCGAATCAAAATATGTGGGTACGATTTTTGATATATCCGATCTCTTCACTTAAGGTATACCCCTAGCGTCTCACGGAATTGTTTGTTTAGGTCCTCCTTAATGCGCGCCATACACTCCTCTACGTTGGCAATGGGTGGCCTATTAGATTTGCTCGATGGTGGAGTGTGTATGCTCGTCTTCATGGCGCTAAATAACTCTTTAGGGACAGGGCCATGAGGGATTCCCGTACCGCTTGGTGGGATAAGTGGTGTGCTATATGCGACGGTAGGGTAAGGAGAAATAAAATAAGCCAATTCATTCAATGGACTCATGATCGGATCGGGATGCTAGTGATTGGCTCTACGCTAGCAGAAGACACTAACAATGCGTTAGTTTGCACTATGAGATAGAAAACTAGTTTGCCCACTAAACGAGTTCAACGGCATGCCATGCGAAGGTTGTTCTACACTAGATGTAGTAGGCGCCGATGCACTAGTAGTAGGACCTACATGCGCAACATGAGACGATGATGCAATACTAACATTTTTTGACTTAGACATGTTCTCTTGAATCATGTATTGCATATCGTTCGTTAATACCTTTTTCATGTTGGCAAAATAATATAAAAGGTCTTCAAAAATAACGAGAGGGTATGAAGATGTCCTTACATTGGCAGCACCCATGGCCGCGTCGTCGTCGACGACAGGAAGAACGACTCCTTTACTTGAGAGATTGCGCCTTAGCGGTCCTTGAAACACGCCAAGTACTCCGACAGCTCTTGCGCCTCCTCGGAGGCCTTTCGGCCTTCCAAGAACGCCTTGCGTGCCTCCACGAGCAACTCCTCTAAGGACGGCATGACGATATTCGTCGTGGAGATCTCGGAGTTCATGGTGGAAAACAACGATTTGGTTTGTGCAACCAGAATCACTTGCTCCCCAGTGAAAAGTTGGTTGACGCCGAAATCGGGTCCGAGCCAACACATCGCTCGCCCATCTGTGTGCGGGAACATCGGCGTTTCTTCAACGTTTGGGTTTGAGCAGCACCTAGACAACCCCGCCTCGAGAGGGACCCCGTCGGAGGAGATCGTCTTAGGGGTGATCCGGGCTTGGTCAGGTCAGTTAGATCGTCTTCGATCATCGCCGAGACGAAGAAAGAACAGCACGAGAGGTCGAGTAAGGGGTTTAGAGTTTGAAGAAGAACGAAATGTAAAGGAAAATGATAGGTTTGATTGGGATGATCCTGAACCGGCCATGGGCCTCTATTTTATAGAGGTGGGATGGTCTTATCCCACAGGGTAACTAATCCCACGAGTTAGTAAAGAAATTAGAATCAATCTACTGAAAACTTTTTTAAATCGGCATTACTGAAAACTCCGGTGACCCGAGTCTATGGTAAGATGCCGGAGGTTCCATCGTGTAATTTCGGGAACCCGAGAGGGCCTACCGAACCCTCCGGCAGCGTGCCGGATACTCCGGTGGGCCAAGTACCCAAACCCGAGAGGGCTCACCGACCCTTCGGCAGCGTGTCGGGTCGGATACTCCGGTGGGCCATGTGCTTGAACCCGAGAGGGCTCATCAGACACTCCGGCAACGTGCCGGATACTCCGGTGGGCCAAGTGCCCGAACCGGAGAGAGCTCACCGGACACTCTGACAACGTGCCAATTACTCCGATGGCCCTGTGATTTTTGGGTGTCAACAGAAGAGCTCGCGGGTATTGCTATGACAAGCTCCTCCAATGAGCTACCAAACCACCTCTTTGCTTGATGTCCCGAAGTTGCAAAGGCTATGTGGATGAAGATGATGATCTCGAGGAAAAAGAGGAGGACTATGAAGATAAAGATGATGGACCAAGCTACAATGATCTAGTCCTCTTCCTTGAGAAGGCTAACAAGACTATCATCAAGAAGACCAAGAAAATTGAGGTGGTGATCAAGGAGCATGAAGTAGCAGTATTTTAAGTTTGAGAGCTTGAGGGTGAGCACAATGCTCTTAAGCATTCTCATGGTGTTCTACGTGAGTCTTATTAGAGTCTCAAGGAGAAGCACGTTGAGCTAAGTGAGAAGTATGAGGCATTGGTGCGCACCCATGAAGCTCTTGATGTTGACTCTCTCTTAAACCCTCTTAAGTATTTAAATGAAGCTTCCACTTCTTGTGATCTAACTCTCTCCAAGGAGAGTACTACTCTTGAGTCATCTATGTTGAAGGAATACACAAAGCTAAAGGAGGAGAGAGAGGCCGTGATAGATGCATTTGAGCGGCTTACAGGAGGAAAGCAAATTCAAAAAAAATCGTAAGCAAGAACCTCATCAACAACCACAATTACAAGGGCTTAAAATCATATCCTTCCTCTATCAACATCATTGCCAATGAAGATGAGATCCCCAAATGGATAGTCTCACTCATGGCGGATGACTACTATTGTGAGAAGTGTTGCCTTGATCGTCACCGCTCTAAAGATTGTCCCAAAGTGAATGTGTCTATGATTATGTCTAACGCTAACCTTTGTCATAAAGATGTTTACTACAAGCTTTTCAGGGAAGAGCTTGAGAAGGTGGTTTGGCTATCTCAAGGCAAAGCGACGGGCATATGGTGAATAAGCTTGAATGGGTCAAATTTGGCACCGGATAGGTTTCTTTATACAATGTCTTTAAATTACCTGCATCTACATGGTATACTTGAAATTTTTTGCATTAGCTAGCTCGTTTGCATGCATTGCATATAAGAACCACGGAGGAGGCGTGTTACTCTATGGAGAAAGTGACTAAATTGTCCATATGGATTCACATACTCCGCAAAGAGTAACTAAAGCAATTGAGCTTCATACCCATTGAACCATGTACTTAACGGTCTCTAAAATCCATTTACGGATTGTGAACAAGGGTTCATACATTTTCTTTTTGGAGCCTCCTTCTCGCTTTGGTTTTTATCACTCGATCTGAACTGCATTTTGCAAAAATGCTAAACTCTTCGGGAGTTATCTATTTGCAAAGGAGTGTTTAAAAGTTACCTTTCTAGACAAGTGTGGTGTTTATTTTGTTTTTTGTTGAGGACATTTAAAGTCTAGAATGAATTCCTTTATTCTGCAATTCTTTGAGGTCACCAGACAGTCTGGCGCCTTCATCGGACGGTTCGATGATTGTATCTTTGAACTAGGTGACCTGGGGAGTTGGACAGTCACCGAACATTCCGACGAGTTCACGAGACAGTCCGGTGATTGGAAGATGAAGTGGTTACTTCTATTGAATCGGCTCTCGACAGACACTAGAAAGTCCAGCTTTTTAAAGTCACCGGACAATCTCTTGAGACCGAACAGTCCGGTGATCGGTGTTTTCAGTGAAATCTCGGCCATCCATTTTGATATTTTTTTATCTGGGCCGTCTATTTTATTTTAAGTAATCTGCACGAGTTCCTTCATCATCATTTCCAAAATCAGGCGCCCCTGCCACCTCTGTCTCGACCTCGCCGGCCTTCGCTCTGTGCCGCCGCAGCCAGCTCGTCTCTCATTCCTGCCTCGCGCACCGCGTCTGTCCCGCTGGAGCCCTAGCGCCACCACCTAGATAGCACCGTCTTGCTACTGAGCCTCGCTGCCTCTCGCCGAGCGTGCCACCCTAGCCGCCTAATGCTCTCATTCTTCGTTGTGCTTCACTGTTAGACGTCCATTTTTACAAAAGCTCTAAAACCCTTAGTAGGGTTTTGGTTTCTCACGATCAGACGTGATTCAACGAGTTCTTCAGCGTTTTTCGGCCTTTCTTCTCTGGGTGACAGTTGGACAGTGGATCAGGACTGAGGACAGTAGCAGTGGTCAGAGGTTTCAGTGTCACTCCAGAGGTTCTTGGGTGGGTTAGGAGCCAAGCTCTTAATCCTATCTTGTTGAGTCAGCTGGTCAGTTGAGCATCAGTGACAGTTGTTCTTGAGACAGTTGACAGTATGGGCAAATAGAGACCTTCTGCAGAGGAGAAAGGGAAGGGCAAGGCCGTAGAGCCAGAGAAAAAGAAGAAGAAGCAGCGGATAGGTGACTATGGGTGGGACAAAGCTTTAGCTGCAGCAGATGTAGCTGTGCCTCCACACAGGAGGTCTGGAGCTCTGAGGATAGAAGGAACCGAGACTCAAGGGGAGCTGAGGAGGTTGACCCGACAGAGACTGACGACCACCCCAATCGAGAGAGGTGCAACCACGGAGAGCTGCTACCAGTAGGCAGTGGAGAGCCGCGGAGGGAGAGGCAGCCCAAAGGGTTTCACAGCCGAGGTCACAGAGGTGCCCTCGTCATAAGTCTGGGGTTTACGCAGTTTGCACAGCTAGAGCCGAGAGAGCTCGCCAAGCCATGGCCAGAGTAGCAGAGGTTGAGGTGGACTTGTTGAAGCTCAAGGGCCCGGCCATTAAGGCCAACAGGAGAGTGACTTCACTGCTAGGGTGTCCGCTCGTAGACACGTTGATGCTGGACAGTTTTGGACGGTACTACAGCGAAGGATCTTTGAGGCCTACAAGAGGCAGCTTGCCACTAAGGGCAAGAGCTCAGTGTTTGAAGCACATCGCCACTATTCTATAGAGACACTGAGCAGAGGAGCTGGAGTTGACATAGAGGAGCATATCTCATATCTTTCAAAATTATTAGATTTGGTCACCCAACAGTTGAGTTATAGTTAGGACATTGTCTTAGAATTTTACGCCTCACTGTGGATCTCTCCCGACCGCTTTTACTTCTGGTTCATGTATCGAGTGGAGCCACATAGATTTGAGAGGACTGATGTGTTGTCAGCTTTGAACTTTGTATCTTCTGAGACTCGGATTCACGCACTAGCCTATCTGGACTTCTCACCGCCGTTCAAACCCTTTGGAGGGATGGAGCCCAGTGACTTGCTTTCCTGCCACCTCATGGGAAGCACTACTCGAGACACCATCTAAGGTTGACACAAGAGGCTCATGTATTGAGAGGGTTGCTTCAGAGGTCTGTAGCGCCTCGAGCTTGCTATAGAGAGCGAGTCATCATATTACATCAGTGGCTGCTGTGTTTTCTAGTAAGGCATGAGGACTTCGATTTGACAGACTTGCTGCTTGCACAGATGAAGAACGTTATCGATGAGGGGATAGAAGGTCATCAGCTACTATTTACCCCTTACATTTGTCTGTTGCTGAGGAGAGCCAATGTCATGACTCAGGAGGAGTACACAGCATTGCCAGAAATTATCACCTCTTTCAGTTCAGCTGAGCCATCTGACTTCAGGGTTCTCAGAGTGTCACCTCCCCAGGCACCTCTGGAGGAGAGGAGACCATAGCCCCTGAGGACCTTAAGATTGAGACTGAGGCTCTGGAGGGAGCACAACCGGGGGCTGGGAGGACTGAGGCTTCAGGTTAGGCCGAGACTTCTACCTCTTGTGCCACACTTGACCCTACACTAGCTGCCAGATTAGATGCTATTTAGGCAGAGCAGGCGGAGCAGAGGAGGTTCAGGCATGAGCAAGATGAGCTTATACATCGAGAGAGGGCCGAGTTCGAGGAGAGCATCTGACTCGAGTGCCTCCAGATTGAGGAGAGGCCTCAAATGGAGAGAAAGCTTACTGAGGAGAGGAGACAGCAGGACAAGGAGTTCGTTGAGAGGTCGTAGCGCACTCAATTGGAGATGGTAGCGGCCATATCATTTATGTATACCATAATTGGAATTATTGCATCGTATCTCTAGGGGATCGGTATGCCACCATTGCCTGCGTTTTTGACGAATATGCTACAGGGTCCCCTGCCTTCACAGCTTCAGCCTACAACACCTCAGCCTCAGTATTTTTCAATGCCAGCATTCACTTCAGAGCTACAGAGCCAGCTGCAGCAACCCACATTCACTACATTGCTTTTAGCCCCGCTTTCGATGTTTGTACCTTTTGGGGTAGCCAGCACAACAACGACTATTAGTGGAGTTAGCATTCCTGTTACCACATTTCAGTTCTTTCTAGTTTCCTCATACTCCATGTCAGTTCTATTTGCTTCAGCTCAGCCCAAAATTTTTATACTAGCATTGGAGTCAGGGACGACAGTTGGTAGTTCTCCTCTTGCTTCGAGGGTTATATCGTTTGAAGCTACCACTGTTGAGTCAGTTTTGACAGAGCCACTGCTAGAGACTTCAGAGGTAGAGCCCATAGCCACCACAACAGAGCAGCTATGATCTACAGATGCAGCTATCCTGGTTGAGGCCGGATATACAGCAGAGGAAGTAGCTCAGGCCCTTGTCAATGCAGATCAGGCAGCTACTCTTGATGGCAAGGAGCTTTCCTCGACGTCTTCCTCCGACTTGAGTGTATTTGATGATATTGTGCAGCCGGGAGGAGATATGTCAGCAGCAACAGTTGAGCCAGTAGTAGAGGAGCAGCCACTGACTATCACTGCACCTAGTTCTTCAGCCGCACAAGATTCAACTTCTTGTAGAAGTCGGGTGTGAACTGTTTGGTGTATCGCTTGAGGGCTAGCTATGATGAGGACATCTCTCCTTTAGATACACACAAGGCTTCTCAAATTAGTATTGATGAAACTCACGCACAACAGTTGAAATTAGAGGTGAGCTCATTTCTAATCACATGTTTTTCTTCCTTTGAGAATAGATTGCTACTTAATGACTTTATCATGATTAAAAACATTGGAGAGGGTAAGGAAAGCATGAAGGACTTGGACATGCTCAAGATCAGCATCGCACGTTCGACTCTGGAGGAGATCCAAACAACTTGGATTTGAGTCTGACTCAGACTACAAGAGCAACCTGTACTAAAATGGATGCCTCGGTCTCATACAAGCTCCGTTTTGGACGTTCTAGATATTTTTGGAAAGCTAAGGAGATAAGATTTCCAATGGATCTAATCTCAAGCAAAAATACTTTCTAGATCTTCGAGAATCACTGAAACAAGATGACATCCAGAAACTGCTCTGGTGCCGCGACGCTATCTATTGGCCTTTGGGCCGTGAATCTTTTTTAGACCTATTAGTATTAGCGTTTCCCCCTAAGAACATCCCGACCTCTATATAAATACTATCCGCCATCATTAGAGACATGTTTTGATTAGTTTTTATCTGTTACCAAACAGTTTCATCGTTTGATGGTTTATTGATTTTACAACTTTGTGATTTAATTCAGATTTCGTAATTGAGGTGCGTTCTTCCTTGTTCTTGCTTGTGTTCTTCGATTCACAGGTTGAGATTAGTCTTCTTGGCGAGGTTGATCATGTGTGCACGGTTCATAATCAGAGAAGTGGTGCTGCGATTGTGGATTCGAATCGTGTTGATTTGAGGCCGGATTGATTGTGTGTCGCATCTCTACCAAATGGAGAGTTACTATAATCTGACGGAAGATCGAGAACCACATACACATCAAGTAGTAATAAGAGCTTAAGGTGTACCGTTAGGTTCACATCTATCCTTATTTATTTAGCATTCATCCTATTGTCCTCAAAAAAGCCGCGACACAAAAAAATTAGTAGATCGATAGGTGTTTCCCTATCCAAGCCATGTTTAGCCTTTGCATAATTTTATTTTAAAGTCCATAGTGTTGAGTTTGTGTCTTCAATTTGTCATTTGGTTGCTAGATTTTGTGATCTTTTTGTATCTAGGTGTATACCTTCATCATTCATCCATATTGTGTTCAGATCTGTTGTCGTGTCACATCGGTTAATTTTGCATTAAAATTTTATCCCACCCACCCACCTCATATTTTGATCACAACCAGATCCACCCTTCATAGATATACCTCTCCATATTTTTCCGCTGGACAATCATCCATAAAAACGTCTATAAATTCGCATCCAATTTGAAATCCGAATCTGTTTTCAGCCTTTCAAAAAAAATTTGATTCAGAGATCCATCATTAAAATAATCATAACTTTTGTTTCTAGACTCCAAATTAGACATGTAAGTACATTTCGGATATCTACAAAACATTTTTCATTCTTTGACAAGCTTAGATTCAACAAATATAGATAAGAAGTTTCTGTTTTCGTGCTCCGAAGTTTCAGCACAGATTTTACAAAAATTTGTGATTTTCTCCGGGCCACATCTTTCGTCATATTGATCTCAAATTTAGTCATGTACGATATTTTGTGTGTCTGGTTTAGAGAAATATATCAGAAAAATAAAATAAAAATAAAAACTTTTGAAGATCTAAAAGCCGAAAATTAACCTTTGCTGATTTTTCAAGTGCTGAACAATTTGCTAATTTCTGGAGGCTTATCGTTTGAGTTGTTGCTTCCCTTTGATATCTTCGTTCATATTTTTGTAACATCTAAATTTTTATAAGATTAGACCAGCAACTAGAACATAATACTTAAAATAATTATTTAATATTATTATCTGTTATAGAATTGTGTTTCACTAATCATTATTTCAGCCCTCCAAGCTACACATATCCACCTCGAATCAGCACTGTATTTGACCTGCAATTGTGTAATTACAACTCCCTGGTTTCTCCTGCCACTAGTTGCACCATCCTTTGCTTTGCTTTGTTAAGAATCTTGCAAGAGCTCGGTAAGGCATTTTCTTTTGCAGAATTTTCACCACTCATTTCACTGTAGTTGTAGGAATAATATTTTGTGTTGTTCATATGCTATTTTTTAACCATGACAGGAAGAAAAGGAGGTGATTCTAATGTAAATAGTGCTTTGCAAAGAGTCCTTGATAATATCGATGCAAACTTTACAAAACACATTGAGTATGTGAAGAATATGACGGCAAGCCTTAAGAGATGTAATCCACCGCAAAGAGAAGTCACACGTGATCAAAACACGCATGAGGTTCAGACAATTGCTACATCATCTCCTTCCATGAGTAATTATATTCTTTCATCTCTTCTTTTATATGATGGTTTAGATTCTATTAAATATATTGTTTGGGAAAAAGAGATAGATAATCAATTTGGACAATACCGTATGTGTGAAAGGAGAAAGCTTTTGAATGTTGGTCATGCATTAGTTGATCATGCTTTAATTTAGTGGCAATTTTTGTATACAACAAAAAAATGTCCTCGGACATAGAGTGACGCTAAAATTTTAATAAGAAAAATTTTTGTTGATACATCTTTTGAATCTATGTCTAGTTGTGATGAATATTCTTTGGAGGAGGAGCTTTCTACTGTATGTATTTCACTTAACATTTTGCAGCACTGTGAGATCAAACAAGATGAAAGTGATACAAACGTGATAAAAGAAACACGCAATGTTCCAAGCATAGCCCAAGATGAGATGGATGATAACACACCAAAAGGTATTGCTGACAATGAGAAGAAACTTATTGAACATCGATCTACAAAACGTGACAATATTTTTGCTGCGCTAAATTTTTTTGTCTATCCTACTTTTGTAAAGCAACCGCTAGTATCACCTTTTATCCATTTATCTTTGTCAATATTTGAATTGCCCACTAGTTCTTGTGATATGGAAAGGTTGTGTGTACATATTTCTATTCTTTCTATGCAACAAGAAGTGAATGAATTCGATACTCCTAATTTTTATCTATTCACTAGTGCTGAAATTAAACATTTCGCACCCATTACATGTGAAAATGATGAGCTGAAATTGCTGTCTTCTCCAAACACTGCGGGTTATATTGAATATGATTCTTTTTGTGACCTTGCTACAGTAGAGAGGATGATATTTTTGAAACCTGAATTGCCTTTGTTAACTAGAACCAATTTTTATATTATAGGCAATTATGATTCTAGAGGTGTCTTTATGGTGCATAGAATTTATGATCTTGCTGATTTTTATAATAAAAATACTCCATATGATGCTTTAGTGTGCAAAGATGCCTTGTTTGCATCTCGTGATCTTTCTAGCTATTTGTACGCTCCTGTTACTAACCATTGGCAGAAGTATCATGGTACCCAAGTAAGCAAGCCGAGGACGACGTTCCATCAAAAAGGAAAGAATGATGAGATTATAAGGATCTTTGAGCCACTAAATGATTGCATTCAAATACTCTCGTGGCCTCCTGTCACACCCGATTTTAAGGCCAAAACCAAGTAACCCTTTATGTGTGCCCAGGAATCAAGTTTCACACATAAAGTGACTTCATAAATGGTAAACTGAAATTTACCTATTACAATAATGACTAAGAGTCTTATAAATTATTACAAACCAAAGCAGTGGAAAACAAAATAAAATGCCTTGGGCTCCATAGGCAGTCGACTGAAGAAGTAGCTCGCCTAGACTTCAGCTTCAGGGTCTTCAATGTTCTCCTAGAATTCTCTTTCTTCTGAGCAGCATTTATAAAGACAAAATTGAGTACGGGATGTACTCAGCAAGTGTGAGAAAGTATGACATGTGGCAACAAACATGGCAAAAGCAATATAGGGTTCTTTTGCATAAAAGCACGCAAAAGAAACACACTTCCTATTAAGTACCTATTTACTAAGTGAAAGACCTCGCGCCTATAAGCTGTAGCACCAACATAAAAACCAATCAGTCTCCCACTGTGATCTTCAAACCATAACCAATTTCGTTAATCATGGGAGGGTCTATGCAATGCTCGTGACCGTGAGCACTGCTGTCATGATAGTTTTAACTCTACAGAGGTTGTACACAGTTCCCCACGAGAAGTGATTTCATCCCTTGTTGCCAGGTGGACTAAAAAAATCTCAATTATGCCTATGCCGTCGCACTAGCACACTTCCTTTAGTGTGAGGGCCAAGAGATCACTTCAATGCTTTTTTATGACTTCCTCCAGCTTGTACGTGCCCACTGAGGTTTCACCTATAAGACACTAACCCTAACCTTAGAAAAACCCCCTCTTGTGCCAGATGATTCTCAGGAGTAACCCACCCTTCCTCACACATCTCTCACCAAGCGGATCCAGACGTAGCCTGCTTTTCTCGCTCCACTGGTTGGCACGTACAGAACTGATCTCCATCACTTACTACGCCAGGCAGCGCCCATTCTTGGCTCGTGGTTGTACGATAACACATGGGTGGTTGCTTTTCGAACCGATTCTTAGATTTAGAAAGATAATATACCAAGGGACAGTGTCGGTAACCCCGCACACAACCCTACACCAACCATATCCCCTAAATCACTAATCTCTAAGTTACTATTAAAGAACCCATTAATCCTCGTGAAGCAAGTATGATTATAAAATCATTTAATATCACCCATCCCGACAACAGCAAGCTAAGCATATAATCTACCCAACAAAAAGGTAAACTAGGGCGACAAGGCGTAATAAGGAAAACTAGGTGGATTCCTAACAGTAGGTGCGTAATCGATTTTGACACAAGCATGCAATCTACAAGATAGGGGTTTTGTAAAATAGTCACAAGATGGTCAAGTACACTTGCCTTGCTGCTTCTGGGAATAGTATTCGACTGCTTCAAACTTCTGCTGCTGGAAGTCTTCAAACTGCGGGTCTCGAACGAAGTCGCCTAACACACGAGAGCACAAATAATCAATCAAATGCAACAAAACAGAGCAATATCAGTATGATTATGTCATGAAAGTATAGGTTATTTCGATACGATGGTTTTGATATATTATTCACTGAAATCGGAGTTACGGTTTAAAAGTTATGGCATTTATAAGGTTTAAGGGCTAATATGTAATTAATACTTAGGTCCTGAGGACCTATCTGTAATTTTCAAAATTTATTAAGGTCAAAAAAATAATTACAGAAGGTTCAGGTGTTTAAATGTAAATTTTTCACTCGACAGGGACTTATTTATAATTAAAAATAAGTACAGGGGCTTTTATGTAAAATTGTCATAATTAATTATTATTAATTTAATTATCAATTAATTATTACAATTAAATTAATTATTAATAAATTTTCAAATTTATTTCTCAGATTAATAATATTTTTAATTATTTTATTTAGTAATTAATAGATTAATTTGAAAGTAATTAACTTAATTTCCTAATTTATTTGATTAATCGGCTCTGCTGACGTCATGCTGATGCAATAAAGAATCTAATTTATTTTTTATTTGTAATTCGAGAATTAATCTAGGCCCTTGATTTCAATTTGGTCGGATCTAACGATTTGGATGATGTGGCTTAATCTGGTGCGTTGGACTTAGATCTAATGAATGAGGTAATTGGGGTGATGTGGCGCCGATCTATGCCTTTGGTTTTGGATCGGGTGGATGGAGTTCATGGGACCTAATGTAAGTGTTTGATTTAATCTTGGCCGCCGAGAAGGGATCCGACGGCCGTGAGTGGTCGCGGCTGGGAGGCCGGCTAGCCGACT
>BCLH01002164.1:13494-45445 GCA_001602315.1 Zoysia pacifica
CGGAGTATGGTAGAGATTTGGTGAATAAATCTGCTAGATTATCACATGACTTAGTTTGCAAGATTTTAATTTCTCCATTCTTTTTGAGCTCATGGGGATAGAATAACTTGGGAGCAATATGCTTAGTCATATTACTCTTAATATAACCTGATTCTATTTATGTAACACATGCTGAATTATTCTCAAAGATAATTGTTGGTGTCTCAAGTGCACCAATACCACATGATTGTATTATTATTATTATTATTATTATTATTATTATTATTATTATTATTATTATTATTATTTAGATATATATATATATATATATATATATACATGGTGTTTCTCTTTGTTTTTCCCACTGAGTTTTAAAGAGTTTTGCCTGGTATATTAGTATACTTTGTTTTTTCCCATAGGGTTTTTCAAAGCTTCAAGATTATGACTAATAAACAAACAGCAGCGTCTACAAAGAATCAATTGATCAAGGGGGAGTGTTAAGATAGATTAATCAAGCAATCAAGTTTCTCCTATAGACACCTTCTCATTTCCTGTAGACACCTTTCCGTATAGATACGTTTTCTAACCGGCAACAGCCTATTGTATATAAACAATACTTTACATCAATGAAAGAGACAATCAGTCATTTGCATCAAACACTTTCCCACAACACTACCCACTGGAAACCAGAGTTTTACTACATGTGCACAAATTTGACATGTCCGTCCGTTCTAAGACCATTTCCAACAATTCCCAATCTAAACTCCTAAATATTATATTTAGAGGCCGTTTGGATCTCTTCATTTTGGAGGAGTTGAAATCTACATAATAATTTAGGTCATTTAGCTTAGAATTTGACATTTCACAACTTTTTTTAAGCTTACAAATAAGCCTATCTCAAATTCATAGGATAGGAGATGGAAATGGATTTTACAGATCATTATGCTATAATTCTATTATTCAACATATAACACACTCTTTAACTCACTTCTCTACAATAGAATACAACATATAAGTATGTCCCTTGTATGTCTAACAAATAATTATACAAATATATCCCATATACAACTATATTAGCTTAATTAATCTATGCATAAATTGTAATTTTTAAATATATTCAATTCCAAAGATCCAAACGGGCTCTTAGTAAAATCACCATAAATATATTCCTATAAGATTTTTATACTTTAAAAAATGTCCATCGTGGTTGCCAAATTTGCGTCGTGTTTACACACTCCCAAAATGCCTCTCTGACCCATAAAACAAGCTAACATGTGTATATTGAAACATGTAACACTACTGCTATTTGATAAATTCTTCAAAATTCCAACAAGTCAATTTTTGTGGTGTAATAAAATTTAAAATTTGGAGTGCATGTTAATTCGAATCAAATTTGATCTGGATCCAATATGCAAAGTTGTCGCTTATAATTTATTTTGTAACAAAAAAAATTGTAAAAATTTTGGAGCCAAGGAAGTTTTAATTATGTACTAGATTGAAACTCAGTGTACAGTAAACATACTGAACCTAGAATGTATGATAGCGCCACCATGATATTATTTCTTCCATATATTAATGAGAATGGAAATTTGTAGTATTTACTTTTAAGATGGCAACGAAAATGCAAAGCGCCTATAATATCATGTTAACAAATTCACTTTTCATATATACTAATAGGTATGCAAAACTTTTGAATAGTATAATATTTGAATATATGATATAAATTTATGCAGAGTTTCACAATAGCAGTTTACTTTTAATTTAATAATGGGCTAGTTAGATACATACCATTACAATTTTACAATGTTTCAAATATGACATCGATGTGTTACTTACAGGGGACCTGCAAGTGTATGACACATGCGTCCTAATGGCATATTTCAAATTTTTCAAAATTGTAATGGTATATGCCAAATTAATCCTAATTTAATAGACCATGTTGTCGGTGCTATTACAAAAACTTTATTTCCTGTTAATTAGAGTAATAAGCTAATGAATGCATGGTTCTTTTATAAGCAAAGTGTCGACGCTCAAATCGGGTCAACGCATGAGAGCACTAGGTCGTACGCGTCGTAACGGACCAGATCGGCAAGGTCGCTTCTGATCGGTTTGAAAAGAGGTAGGTATCACTCTTTTACTGTGAAAGGCAGCTAGGGTTACGGGCAAACCTGCAAAGTGGTAGACAACGTGTTTTCGTGACGAAGAGCGACTAGTTTACTAGCAAACTAGCAAAGACCATCGAATCTCCCGTCCAGGAGGGACCCCGCCTGGGCGTGAGCGTCGTCAAAAGTGCCCTAAGTCGGCCAGCGGTCTCTAGGACATCATCTATGGCCGTGGAGACCGATGGATTAACAACATAGAAGGTTGAAAGAGGATTAGGGTTTGAAAAGATAAAAAATAAAGGGACAATTGGTAGAATCTATTGGGTTACCTCTCAATCGGCCTTAGACCTCTTTATATAGAGGTGGGGTGGTTTTACTCCGTACAGCCATGAATCTTCATAATTAGAAAACAAATTAGCTTTGATTTGGTGTAAAAACTACCAAAAACCGACTTCGGTACCGGATACTTCGGCCCTAGCCTGGACACTTCGGTACCAGACGCTCTAACACATTGTCAGACCCTCCGGGGGTCTAAAATGCATTTCAAGAAGGGGGTCACCAGAGTCTTCGGCCTTTGGCCGGACACTCTAATCCCGGACACTCTGATACATTGCCGAACACTCTGAGGGTCCAAAAATGCGATTTCAGAAAGGGTCTGTCAGAGTCTCCGACCTTGTCACAGTCATTTTTGTTAAGTCTGTGATTTTCTTGTCCGAGCTTCGATTTAGGTGATTCATATACCCGTTTTAATCGTCTCGGCGAGGGCTACATTTTGGAACCTTCAAATTATGGATTTAGCTTCATCTTCATGCCTTTTTAAGCACTTCTTTCCTTCTTTAGTAGAATTTAGCCAAACTCTTCAAAAATATCTTCTCCGTCCTGAAAAACATGTTGGAAAATAATTCTTGCAAAATAACTATTACCGACCGAAATTTAGACATCTACTATATTCGTCGTGTCAAACAAGAATTTCGATCTTCCTGGGATGCATACCAAAAAACATTCTTTTGACTAAAAATTATTCTAAAGTGATAAACAAAAAATCCATTGGCTATATTATCTCATACGATGATATTCATATTTTTGGTCGAATGAAACTAAGCACTTTACCACACGCTTAACATGCATGACAAATATTTCTATTGTAGCATCTTTTTTCTTATATTTTACCTAGCGGCTTTTGCCCCCGAGTGCTGAAATTATTAGTAGCTCAATGATGGTTGGTTACAACTCATCGGCTATAGAAATCTCATGCTCTTCTACCTATGTCAAGACTATTTTGTTCTGCATTTAAACACTCATCAAATATGTTCTGTAATAGAACTTAATGGTTCATAAAAATGCTTATATGCCGAACTTTGAAGTTTCTTTGAAATATTAAGCAATGACTAAAAACATCCTCCTGCACTTCGATTCAGCTCTATCCAACTTTAGAACAAAAATAGACGAATTGTCACTTTCTCAATCAAAACAGGAACTCTCTGATCGCCAAACCGTAACTTCCAATTTTTCAGGATTTCAGGATTGGCAATTTCAAGTATCTGTCATTTGACAACTGAAAATTAAGTTTCATTGGCATTGCAACCGGATACTCATCATGTCAAATACATAGCTACAATCGTTATGTGCCTAAATGCTTAACAACACCAAATTTATGATATAAGATTTAGCATCTAGGCATTCATAAATGTGAGCACTATGATCCATCCTTCATATAACTTATATGACCGAAATAGATTTCAAGAAGTAATATAAATGCCATATATGTAGTTATTTTGGTTTTCATAACTAAAATTAATTTCAACAATTGTATGGCCATTTGAACATAATCCTTCATGGCATGAGCAATATTTGTACTCCAAAGATTAAAATAAGACCAAGAAAGATGAGAGCAAACATATGGAGATGTCTCCAAGTCATACGCATTAGTGACATGGACAATGAATCAAGATGAAGAAATGACTAATAACTTTGATGATTGGGCACATACCTTAATTGTTTCTTAGCCCTTCTTTTTTCCACTTTCTTTGCACCCATCACTTGATCACCACAATTGTCAAGTTCTTGCAAATTCTCTTTATGAATCGATACCATGCCCTTCTCTTTCAATTCTTTCGCACTAAGTTTTTACAATTTATTTATTTGCCAATTTGGGGTGGACCTCTCGATTTTGTCTTTGCCTTGGGAATTTGCTCTTGGACACCTCCAACTTATTTGGTTTAGATTTGGTATCAAGAATATCAACACTTAGTTGCTTCATCTTTTTGCCATTGATAGCCGAAGCTTTCAAAGTACAAATCGGCTTTACTTCGCTTAAATTTGGATCTGAACTTTTATTCTTACGGCCATCTTTTTTGACATGATAGACTTGTCGAACCACATTCCTCTTCTCTTGATCTATTGACCGATTCTTCTTATCGAAACGGTCCCTCGTGTATGGTTGTCTTTCAGTGATTTATCTTTTTGTATTTATATTTTTCCTAGGATAGAATTGAGGTTGCATCCATAAACCATGCCACTCCTATGATGAATAAGGATGAAAACCCATAGCGGGTGATCCATATGGCATTGGTATAATCGGCGTATAAGGAAGATGTGGAGCCTCTGAATAAAGTGTTTTCCTTTGCCGATTCGAATCCTCACGTTTGTATTGCGGAGGCACTCTAAGTGGCTTTGGGTAATTAGGCTTATAAGTACTTCTTGCATCTCTTTCTTTTACATATTTAGCCAAAAACTTCTCAAAAGTAAGCTTTAGCTTTCTACCCTCATGTTCACCATGGCAATTACCTCCATCATCCTTATTTAAATTGACTCTTGGATTTTTACTCATTCTATTGACTTTGAGAAAACTGAAAGTTTCGGTTTTTTAGCTTTGCTAGTTTTGGCCGATTTGAAGTTAATTGGTCATGAGAAAGCTTAAAAAAAATTTCTGTCCCCAATACACGATGGATCTTCTACAATCTATATAAAGTCATCACCTTTAACAATGTCACCATAAATCTCATTGGTAATTGTATTCTCTTTATTTAGGGGCTTTAAATCATGTTTGCCAAGAATCAACTTGTTGCCTTTAGATGAATTGGCCTGTGACCGATTTGATAACCTTTTACTATCAAGACCAATTGAAGCCAACTGATCACTTTTATGTGTTTTTTTAAAACTCAATCGTCCATCGTTGTTCGCCTATTGGACTTTTTGACGGAATATATTGCAATTTATAGAACTATGATCAAAAGAGTTATGCCATTTATATTACGTTCGCTTCCCTATATCTTGAAGTGATGATATAACTTTATGATCCATGAGCCTAATAAAATTATTCTCTAATAAATTATCAAATAGATCATCACACAAAGTCAAATCAAAAATGTACTTTATTTTTTTTAGCTGATTCTTTTAAGGAGTCGGCTTTAAAACTAAGCAAACGAATAGTTTTGATTTCTTTTCTATCCATTCGGGTAGGACAGCCGGCAGGCTCTAGGACATCATCTATGGGCGTGGAGACCGATAGATAAACAACATTGGGATTGAAAGAAGATTAGAGTTTAGAGAGGTAAAAAGTAAAGAAACAATTGGTAGAATCGATTGGGTTACTCTCTCAATCGGCTTTACGCCTCTTTATATAGAGGTGAGGTGGTCTTACTCCGTACAACCATGAATCTCCTAGATTAAGAAACAAATTAACTCTAATTTAGAGTAAAAACTATCAAACACAGACTTGGGTACCGAATACTTTAGACCGGACGCTCTGACACATTATTGGACCCTTCGGAGGTCTAAAATGGGTTTACAGAAGAGGGTCTGCCGAAGTCTCCGGTCCTTGACCAAACACTCTGGTACCGGACACTCCGATACATTGATGGACACTCTGGTTGCCCAAAAATATGATTCTAGAAAGGAGACTGCCAGAGTCTCCGCCTATGTCGTAGCTATTTTTGTTAAAGTCGTGATTTTTTCGTCCGGGCTCCGATTTAGGTGACCCATATACCCGTTTTGATCGTCTCGCTGAGGGTTACGTTTTGGAACGTTCAAATTATGGATTTGGCTTTATTTTTATGTCTTTTTAAGCACTTCTTTCCTTTTTTAAGTAGAATTTAACTAAATTTTTTGAAAATATCTTACCCATCTTGAAAAACATATTAAAAAATATTTTTTACGAAATAATTATTACCGGTCGAAATTTAGACAATCTCTTACTATATTTGGCCTGTCAAACATAAATTTCGATCTTCTTGGAATGTAAATTTTGAGTGAACACATAGCTATCCGATCCACAAATTGGGAATATCAACGGAATGTTACAGCTGCACAGAGGAACAATGTTTGTGGCCATACGTTCATGGCATGAGTCGTAATATGATTGCTAGTCGCTTCTGATACAAGGTTTCGTTTCGTACATATTGTTCCTTGGACCACGACGACGACGTGGTGTGTCAAGCATCAGTTGCCGTCGCATATCATGATCACAAACATGAAAACGACGCAAGGTTGGAAAGAAGATGTGCTTTAATTAATTATATTGCCCAAAATATAAAAACAGAAACGATTGATCAAAGCACGGATGTATTTAACTGTTCTTCCTTTGTGTGTTCTTAGATGCTGAATTGCTGATGCCTCGCTCGGCCCCTTTCAAGGTTCTGTTCTGTAGAGTACGTGTGTGGCTCATCTGTACCCAAGAACTTGATTAAGCAGTTCTGTTTCAAGTATGCATATAACTTTGAGGTGATATTCTAGAGAGACGTACGATCGAATGCCTAAGCTACCAAGTACTATTAGTATAATCGTTTCTAAAGATCAATGATCAACCAAGTACTATTAGTATAATCCTTTCGACTTCAGGCCTTTTGGCAGGGATTCTGATTATTAAAAAAAATTACATTTTAGATTATCCATAAAAATCACTTATCTAACTTATTCACATAATCTATTTTATGTGTGAAGAGTGTTTGGCAAAATAGTTTGTAGCTTATGGCTGCTATTATAAAATGTAGAAGTGATTATAGGTGATTGTATGCATAATCACTTATGAGTTTTAAGTGTTTGGTAGAGATTATAGCATAAGTTATGATAATCACTGGAAAATTAATCCCATAATATTCACCAAAGGGGCCCTTCTTAACTGCCGCTGCATCTAGCTAATGGCAAATGATCACGAAATTTACGGTATGGTATAGCACTGAAAATGTAATTTAATTAGGTGCCAATTTCTGTAAAGCTTTGCCTGATTCCTTTCCATGCATGGGCAACCTGATTAACACCCCTTACTTTCGATCTACTTTGTTCTGCAATGGAATGGAACAACCGTCCTACTATCTGTCTGTCTCAGCTCTAGATTCCAGTACTGACGGGACAACGACGCAGCGAATGGACGAACACAATGGCTGCGAATAACATGCATACGCGACAGTTGTTCCCTTTAATTTGCTGCGTCCTCAGCAACGGCGGCCAAGGGACGACGACGCGCCGGCCGGATCGATCGATGGCGACATTCTTGCGGCGGATGTCTTGATAGGAGGATAGGAGGCGACTGCCTTTTGGGAGAATTGCATCTCTGATCAGTCTATCCTCGAGCATCTAAGGCAGCCGAACCAACCAGCTGTTCGTCCACGAGATAGACAGTGGCTTGTTATAGTTTTCTGGCTCATCTTTTTGCGGACCGTCTTTGTGCTTTCCGAGTCGAACGGATGCTATATTTGTGAAACAGCAGAGTCGTGCGTGCTTACTGTACCTTTCACACTTGTGCAATGATTTTTTGTAGGAACGATTCTTTTATGTCATTGAAAGAATTTCTAGTAATATCTAATATGTCATCAGTGCGTCTGACACGTATAGGAATAGGATCGACAATAATCACGGAGGTCATCTTTAGAATGCGAGATTTTTCTTAGTTTTTATTTTTGTGAAATTGAACTTGATTTCTATTAAATTCCTACCATATGTCAGCTGAAAAGGCGTCTTTGGGTTCGTAACAGGGCCATGACTGTTTTCCCACTGCGTTTGACTGGATTACAATAATTTCTGTTGCATAAAAGAATGAGAATGCTCGCGTCATATGCCAATAAACAAATAGCGTAGACTTTTAGCGCTAGATTGATTCCAACTTTATCCAAATGATAGTGCGCTCCAAAAGCTCAAATATTTAACGCATTGGTAGCATGATGACCAACCAGTTGTTCGCCATGATGTCGGCTGAAGCTCGAGCTCTGTTTCTATTATGTTGTAGATTTGTGGAGATGGAATAATTTGTGCTTCACGTAGCCAGCGTATTTGTGGAGATAGAATCATTGTGCCCTAATAAACTTCATTTGAAAGAACCATGCAAAAAGGTTATCGTAATTATAGACTAGTATTTTTTGCTTATCATATTTTGTTCTCGCTCCTCTCAGAGCATATTAGGGGAAATTAACAAACTATTTTACTTGTGGAGAACCATATATTCCTGCACTGTTTCTTATCATTCTCCACGCCGAAAGAGACCCGTTCTGCCCGAAGAATATATTCATCCAGTTTACAAGATAATAAAGCACAGTGAAGAATCTAACACCTGGACTCATTTTTTAAAAAAATTGAGAGTGCCTTTTAAGGTTCTTGCACGTTCTGGATGTTCAAGAAATATGATGATTATGGTAAGTCTTTATAATTTGACCGTTGGTGTCAACTTAGGTCCCTTTGGGAAGACAGGAATGTTTCTTGTTTTATATATTTTTTATATAAAATTGAGCTAATTTATATGAAATCTCTACGTTCCAGAGGGACTATACGTGGGAACTTTATAGTTTCGAAAGAACAGCTATTGTGATGCAAGAACATTTTATCATGATGAATGGTCTTCACAAATCACAGTTTTGATCACGTTGGTGACTCACAGCGGAACGTCTCCTTGGAACTGGAAACAAATTCGTCAATATTACTGCTGATCCGACGTGACACTACAAATACATTCCGTTCCACTGGAACATAACAGTGGGTTGATGTTATCAATTTTGTCGCAATCCACAAATTAGGCGTAGCTCAGCAGGTTAAGTTCTTGTGGTTGAAACAATACATCTAGGTTCAAATTATAAATTTAAGGATAAAATCCAACTTAATCCCTTCAAATATAGTCTAAGTACAGATAACCCTTTAAATTATTTATTTGGTTTAATTTACCCTACTAAGACATGATTCTGAGTCAATATACCCCCTAATGCAGTTTGTTTTTTTTTCTCATTACACAAGCATAATCTTAATATCAAACTTTACGAGATGATAAAACACTCATAACACATATTTAAAAAATACATATATTTTTGGATATTCTATATTTTTTATCTTTATTTTTTATAGAAAAAATATTTAGTGTTAAAATTATATTTGAGATACAAAACTATATGAAAATAATTTAGAGAGTTCAGAAAGTGCATACACGTACGTGTTTGTGAAAAGGATGGCAATGTTTTAGGTACCCGTCGGGTTTTATACCGTCACGTTTCGGTTCAATTTTGCACTCATGAGTTGAACTCAAGGCACCCGACCCGAATCAAATCAGGTTTGGGTTAAGTTTTTCTCTCCACCCGTGGGTGACCGTCGAGTGCCCAAAACAATGCTCCACCCCTGTTTTGCGTCCCAGATGTTTGTCCACATTTTTCAGTTTCTACTCCTTCCTCCAGCATGCCATGCCACGATTGCTCCTTGCATCACTAGCCACCATCTTCGCTCGCGCTGCCCCTCACCCCTACAACGACGTCGCCATGCTGCCCAACAACTGCCACATTGCCCCACCACCGACGCGGTGTCACCGCCCCCCAGCCACATCGCCACCAACCTGTCCACGCTGCCGCCACACCGCCCCCTCCATGCCGCCGACACACCTGTGCCGCCCCATGCCCCTCTGCCGCCTCCTAGCCACCCCATCATGCACGCACCCGGTGGACGCCTAAAACCCAACAGGTGCACGTAGGGATGTCCCATTTCACCCACAGGTACTGGTGCGGTCTTAAATTTCACCCATTCTCATCACAGACTGAATTTCATTCCATCCAACCCGAACCAGACCCTTTGCATCCCTAGTTTGTAAGAGTGCATTTGATGGGAGGATAAGATGGGATAGGACCGTCATATTCATTTCTTTTATTGAATTGAATGGAATGATATAGTTTTTTATTTGGTTGGAGGATGAGCATACTAGGATGAGGATAATTAACTTATTAACATATCTATTTCACATAATTATATATTGCATTCGTTTTTAAACTGATGTCACCGTTGACTTATAATATCAGTTTTGAGTATTTGTTTTATTCAAAAAAATTTGTTCAAATGTGTAAAATTTGAAGTTGTGATTCAAATAACTTTAATGATAAATCAAATTATATATATATATATATATATATATATATATATGATATTTAGCAAAAAAAATTGAATAAAACAAATTATCAAAGTTGATATTAAAAGTCAACGGCAACATCAATTTAAAGACGGAAGGAGTATATACTAATTAACAAGAAATTATGCTTCTTATCACTAATTATATATCAAAGATGATGACAATTTTTTTAAAAAAATATCAAATATAATATAATATTACTAAATATTAATAATATTAAAAAGATATAATTACCAATAGTTAAGTTACTAATCTCTATATACGAAATTTGAACATTTTTCCAGGTAGAGATTGCGCCACGTCATCGGATAAATCTCAGCCGTCGGATCAGTGATCATATCAGCGTCGGATCTCAGCAAAGCACGATCCCCCGTTCCCCCGTCCCATCCGAAGCTGGCCTGCGACGCCCGCGGCGCACCCCTCCCCACTCCTCGGGCGCCGCCATACCGCCCCGATCGGTTTCGCATACTCCCCCACCTCCACCACGAGGCACCCCGCCGACAGGGCGACCCATCGGCATGGAGCTC
The DNA here is from genome assembly GCA_001602315.1 of Zoysia pacifica. NCBI lineage: Eukaryota > Viridiplantae > Streptophyta > Magnoliopsida > Poales > Poaceae > Zoysia > Zoysia pacifica. Next base: position 24,471 of record BCLH01002164.1, read on the forward strand.
CATCTCCCCCTAGCCGCCACCAACCAGCCAACAAGCTCTGCCACGGCCCTTGCCCCGGGCGACCCGCACCTACCCTCCCCAGCCCCCACCCCACATCACCCTGCCCGTCCTCCCAGCCGACGGGTCACCCATTGGCCTAAAGCTCCACTTCCCCCCTGCCCCCACCCACCGGCCGAAGAGCTCCGCCACGCCCCTCACCCTGGCGGCCTGCGCCCCCGCCCTGACAAGCGGCGATTTTTTTCACAAACAGGCTATAAGCATCGTTAGCCAGGTTCTCTGTCACCAACTTTCACTCCATTCATTTGTCTGGATCTTTGTGCTATGTGTGTTTCGACATGGATTGCTGATGGTTTCTTAGTGATTTTGAGTCAGGTTGCCTGATGGAGGGAGCAAGTGGCAGCAGTAGAAGCATTGCGAGATGCCTCGAGCAAGGAGAGAGTGCTTTCAGACCCTGCTCAATGTGAAAATAGAGGTTGCTTCCGCTGGATCCTAGGAAAGAACCCAGATAATTCTTTTGGACAGTAGTAAAGTAGTTTGTAATACTGCATTACTCACTGTGATGACGTTTTTACATCATCATTTATCATATAATCTGATACTACAAAGACAAAGATTAACAGGGTAGAAAAAGCACATTAGAGAATTGCCAGATTTTTCAGGTACAAACATGCCCATTGTGCTATTCGATCGCTCTTACTTTTGATATTTATTCCAAAATCCTTCTCTTTTAGTAAGATAGTGATTAGTACAAAACTTCTCTTACTGTGTCCGTGTTCCTTTATTCAAGGGCAAACCAATCAAAATAGGAGCATAGTAATGATTTAAGTTTCATAAAATCTTGTTTTTAAATTAGATATTCGATGTGAAAACCTTTATCAATGTTAATATTAACAGACAAAGGTGCATGAACTTGATAAGGAATTAAAGGAAAACAAAAACAGTTTGATAAAATAAACTAATATAATATCACAGCTGATTTTGATCTCCGTAGTCCAAGCTCTGAATATTGGAAAGAAGCTCCCGTGCGCGACTTTGCATAACTTATGGTTCTTAGCATAATTATATTTAATACCAAATGCATTTCAAAAGCATATCTTTTGGTATTATTGAAAATTGCCATTTCAAACTTGTTTCTAGGATCTATTGCTTGCAGGTGAAGGCAAAAAGAACAAAGGGCTTTCGAGGAAAAGGAAACAGTTTTTTTCTGCTCAGGTTTAAAGACAAAAGTTAATTGCTCCCCTTCCCAGCACTTCGACATCATATTCTTGATCTATTAATCAAGACAACGGTCTGCGATGACAAAGCAGGCTTGATTCACAAGATAGTTGCAAGCAGCTCTAAATTTAAGTATGTGAAAACTTTTATTTTTCTATTTCTCGATTCCCCCTGTTGTGAGATGTTGATTTTGACATTGAATGATTGCATCTGTAGGTTCAAGAAGTTCTATGCTGGTAAGAACCTATTTTTTATAAACTGTTCGAATAATGAAAGAAGTTGTATTCAGAATGCAGCAGAAAAATTTTTAATACTCCGAACAATTCTATCATTATTGACTTAATTAATTGCATTGTTCATTTTCAGTCTTAATGCGACTCTGAGCCAAGCGGACCTTTGACAAAGACTATATCCAAGTAGAGAGAATTCTGATGTGTAATTTGACATCTTTATAGCCCAAGTCAGGAGATTAAAAGCCGTAACTGAATAAATCACTCAACTGCTGCTAGATATCCACGAAATCGTCAGTTCACGTGGATGTTATGTGATAGAAACCTCAAGTAACTGAAATAATGACCATGCACAATGAAACCATTCTAACAATTGATGTTTCATCATTTTTCTCTCGTCCATAACTATTATAGACAACCTAGAGTATATTTTTATAATCGACTCTTTGCACTTTGACTTGAATTTTTTTATAAAAAAAAACATCCATAAAAACCATGGTTATACAATATATATTAAATTTGAACTGCAGTAAATATGGCTAACCAAATTTGTGCCGCTGGCCAAATGAGATGACGCGGCGTTGCCGCGCATGTTTCTAGTAAGCACACTTAAACACGGTGTACGAGCTCATCCAATAAAATTTTCTAGATCACTCCATTCAATATATGTGAGGAATATACGCAAAGCTATATGGCTGTCTCTGTCCAACCGAAATACAGAAAAAACAAGATGGGACGATCCTATCCAGTTTTATCCATCCCACCAATGTGATTGCGTCTCTACAGTACTCATTTTGAACTATAACTATAGAAGTTAAATACTGAACAAGAAAGATGCAATGCGGAAGAATTCAATTTGATAAGCTAAATGTTCCAGCTTCTCAATTTCAACAACAGGTAAATAAAAATGTCCATAGAAAAAAAAGGTACAGTTCACTGTGAGCTGATATCTGCAAAGAATTATTTTCATGCTGAGGTAAAGTATAGTCCACCAGTGGCTGTAATTCAAACAGGATAGATCCCCATTGCTAACTCTGAATCACAAAGCAGTATGCATATATTATTTGCTGTGCTTAAGACCAATTACGAAAACTGCAAACGGTGGCCTTTCAGAGGAGGAAACTATCTCCCGGTTCCTTTCAGACTGCAGGTACCACAATATCCAACTATGCATATCGAAAGGACAAAATGCTAAAAGCGAAGTAAGAAAATTACTCATTTTTTAAGTGCATTCATTCTGTCCCTCAGGTAATACAGCTTAGCTCTCCTGACTTTCTTCCGGTCCAAGATCTTGATTTCTTTAATGTTTGGTGAGTAACTGAATGGAAAATAGAGGCGTCATGAAAATTGTAAAAAAAAAATAGTGTAAAACAAAGTACTAAGATCCAGCGAATGAAAGAACCAACATGTCATTCTTCCAATTCTTTCATTTTCATGACAACCCGAGCAATGTGGACAAGGCTACGAAGTCAGAACAATTGAGATTTGAACACAACGATATAATTGTGAAACTATTTGTCAGTGCTCTGAACACCGAGCGGTGTATTGAGAGAGATCGAGAGGGGTTTGCGTAAGGAGATAATGGCTTAACCAAAAAATAAATCACAAAATTATCCTGGTTTGGATGTTCATGCCCTATTGGAATTAAGAGAAATTGTTTGTATTGAGCCTTGAGGGTTGGGGTTCAAAGGATAACAAAGGCTTCAGCCTTGTCTATGGTGTGCTGGAGAGTGATGCATGGGCTAGATGGTTGCGTTAATTTGAGCTCACTTGCTTTCTATTCCATCGTCTTGCCTTGTCTAGAGAGGTCTCTAGCATGTGTTAGAATTCTCAGCACTCTAATCTCACCGCAAGGTTGCCAGTGAGGAGAGGAGTTTCACAGGTAAAAGAAGAGAGACAGGTATGTGGCGCTGCCCCAATTGCTTGGTGCAATCTTTTTGGTTTTTCTTAGTTTATATAGAAGATTACATGGGAAAAAATCATCCTATTATAGGAACTATACAATTTGCCATCAATCAAGCTTGATAGCTTTCTAAAAAACATAACTATGGAAGGTAAGAAGACTTGTTACACAAGTAAGCTACTCACCAACGCACAAGTTTAATTTTTCAATAAATCTCCGCCTAAACCTTGTGCGCTGGGTCTACTTCTTCAACCCTGATCTTACTCCTTAACTCCTCGAATTTGGCTCGTCCCAGAGCCTTAGTTAGGATGTCAGCCAGTTGGTCATTAGTCCTCACAAACTCAATCTTGACCTTTCCCTCTGCTGCACACTCCTTGCTGAAGTGATAGCGAATTCTGATGTGCTTACTTCTCCCATGATGCACTGGGTTCTTTGCAAGATCAATTGCTGACTTGTTGTCCATCCTCAATACTGGTGGTTTGATTTCCTTCCCCATGATTTTAGATAGTAGCCCAGCAAGCCACACTGCTTGACAAGCTCCTGCTGAACCTGCCATATACTCTTCTTCACAGGTTGACAAAGCCACTGATTTCTGTTTCTGAGATTGCCATGAAATTGGGCTTTGTCAAAAAAAAACAAAACCCTTGATGTGCTCCTGCTATCATCTATGTCACCTCCCAGATCACTGTCAGTGAAACCTGTCAGCTGCAACTCTCTAGGTTTCCCTCTTTGATATGTAACTCCATAACTCCGTGTTCCAGCCACATAATGGAGAATGTGCTTCACTGCAGCCTTGTGATCTTTCCGTGGATCCATCGTGAACTGGCTCACAAAACTCACAGAGAAAGCCAGATCAGGGCGAGTGTGGATCAAATACCTCAGAGCTCCAATGATGCTTCGGTACTCTATTGCATCCACCACCTTGTCTGAGCTTTTCTTGGTCAACTTCAGCCTTGGCTCCATGGGTGTGTAGCATGGGTTGCAGTCCCCCATTCCTGTTTTCTCCAGCAGCTTCTGAGCATAAGCATCCTAATGAATTGAGATGCCATTTTCTCTCTGGACCACCTCAATGCCTAGATAATAGCTGAGTAAACCCAGGTCACTCATGCAAAATCTCTGCCTCATCTCTTGTTTGAAGGTGCTGATGTTGCTGTCCAGTGCACCAGTAATCAGCAAATCATCAACATAGACTCCTACCACCAGAGATTTATTCATGACACTCCTGGTGTAGACAACATGCTCATGGTTACTGTTCAGCAGATACATTGTTCGTGATCTGTTCAGCAGATACATTGTTGTCACCACTGCCTCACCCCAAAAAAAACCTGGTAGGTTCTTGGCTTTCATCATACTCCTTGCAGCTACAACCACTGTCTGATTTCGTCTCTCCACCACACCGTTCTGTTGCGGTGAATATGCTGCAGTTAGCTGGTGCTGGACTCCCTCCTGAGTGCAATATTTGTTGAAGTGAACTCTCCACCTCTGTCAGTGCGCAAACATTGCAGCTTCACCCCAGACTTTGCTTCTACAGCAGCCTGCACTCGCTTGATGGCGTTTGCTGCCTGATCCTTGGACTAACGCAGCTCAATCCACATGAATCGGCTGTGATCATCGTCAAGGAGTAGGAACATCTTTTTCCCACTAGGTGTGACAGGTGAGATTGGGCCGCACTGGTCGCCATGAACGAGCTCAAGCACCTTGTCTGCCCTGTACTCTGCTTTCACTAGGAACGGTGTCCTCCTCTGCTTCCCTGCCATGCAGCCTTCACACAGTTGGTCGACTTGATCAACGGCAGTCCTCGAACTAGTTCATCACCAGCCATCTTCCTCAGCGCTGGGAAGTTGAGATGTCCAAGCCGAGCGTGCCACCGCCATGCTTCTTCCTCGCCAAGGGCCTGAAGGCCGACCGGTCGTGCCAACTTCACCTCAAGCACGTACAGGCGGCTGGGACTTTGCTTGATCCTTGCCAGTAGTCGATGCTCTGGGTCTTCAATCCGCATCACTCCGCCGCCTACGGACATCTTGTACCCGAGGTCATCGAGCTGCCCAACATTGAGTATGTTGGCCCTTAGCTTGGGGATGAAGTAAACGCCGCTGAATGCGACATGCTCCCCTGTCTTGCCGCTGAAGATCACCGTGCCAAGGCCTTCTATGCGCACGACTGAGCCGTCGGCGAACCTGATAGTTCCGCAGACTGCAGTGTGCAGTTCAGAGAAGGCGCCGCGAACCTCGGTCATATGATTTGATGCACCGGTGTCCACGACCCATCTTCCAGCGCTGACGTCTTCCTCGACACCTGCATTCACCACAGCGCGCTCCTCCAAATGGACCTTCCCCCCTGCTCTCTCCGCCGGAGAGGGAACCTTGGTGTTCGCCTGAATTTCAGTCTCCGCCATCAACAGTGACGCTTCTTCCTCCTTGGCATGGTGGACTTCGGCCTGCTTCTTCACCTTGGACCAGCAATCCCGAGCCCAGTGACCGGATTTGCCGCATCTTCGACAAACATCGCCTGGAGCAGCCTGGCGTGATTCGCTCCCGCCATCGGCGCGCCCTTTCCCCTGTTTCCGCCACGGCTGTCGCCGCGCGCAATGCCGTCGGAATCACTCTGCTCACGAGACTTCAGACGGGCCATCCACTCCTCGGTCAACAGCAACTTGCCACTCTCGACATTGCCTGAGATCGTTGTCTTCTTCCGCTCCTCCACAGCCCACAGCCGCCCGGTGGCTTCCTCAATTGAGATCGTGCTCAAGTCGAGCAGAGTTTCAATCGAGATGACCACCTACTCCAGCGACTCAGGGACCACATGTAGCAGCTTCTTAACAACTTCTCGGCAACGTCCTCGCCAAGAACGCGCAACTGGTTCGCGAGGGTGGTGAGGCGGAGAGAAAAGTCTTCGACGCCTTCTCCTGGCTTGAACGTCAATTCTCCGAATTCCTGTCGGAGCTTCGCTACGTTCGCCTCTTTTACACGGTCATCACCGACCCTCACCGCCCTGATCGCCGCCCAGGCTTCTCTGACGGTGTTCTTCACGGCGAGCCCTGCCTGCATCTCCACCGGCACCGACGGTGGCAGAGCAGACAGGGCGCTGCGATCCTCCTGGAACGTGCCAACTCCGGTGTGGATGACGTCCCAGAGTCCCGCCACCTGAAGATTGACCATCATCACCAGTGACCATTCTGTGTAGTTGGTGGTGCGCGTGAGGACAGGATACACCACGGAGCTGGTCGCCTTCTCGATCACCCGCTCAACGACCACCTCCCGCTTTGTTCCTCGGCTTCGTGGGCGACGTGGTGGTGGTGACGGCGATCTCGGCGGCGATCCCGGTGGTGTTTCTCTTCCTCGCTGACTTCCTGCCGCAAACATTGCTTCCTTGGACCGTGACACGGCTCTAATGCCACTTGTTAGAATTCTCAGCACTCCAATCTCACCGCTCGGTTGCCGATGAGGAGAGGAGTTTCACAGGTAAAAGAAGAGAGACAGGTATATGGCGCTGCCCCAATTGCTTGGTGCAATCTTTTTGGTTTCTCTTAGTTTATATAGAAGATTACATGGAAAGAAATCATCTTATTATAGGAACTATACAATTTGCCGTCAATCAGGCTTGATAGCTTTCTAAAAAACATAACTATGGAAGGTAAGAAGACTTGTTACACAAGCTACTCACCAGCGCAGAAGTTTAATTTTTCAGCAGCATGGCCTAATGTAGACCCAGCCGAGCCAGGGTTACAAGGTTGCAGGCCCTACAGTGGCGGCGGTAGGGTAAGCAAGGCCTTGGGCCTCGCATGTCTATGGCACATGCCGAGGAACGGGTTTGGGGTCAGGCAATGTCAACCCATCTTATCCCACTGTCACGTCGTCCTGGGGGACCAAAAAAGTCTCTGTTGCTATAGCTGGCGTCACTACTTCGTCCAGTCAAGGCGCCCTATAGAGGGCAGTTGAAACAATGCCAATATGAATGTCCATTCCTTTCCAACGTTGGTGGTTGATCATGTCCTTTTGTACCTGGTTGTACCGGGCCGTGGCGTCGTCAGGTCAATATTCCCAAACCCTGCATTTGAGTGATGGCCCACGCACTCCGATCGAACATCAAGAGGTTGGATGATGCGAGCGTTAAGGGTGTTTGAGCTCCTAGTTCAATATTTTGGGATAGTTCCATCTGGAAATTGGGGGTCAGACTTATGGTGATCAGATACCCCGGTGCTCGGATCCGAAAGTAGCCCTCGAGCCCCCAAGCATTTCAAAGGAGTTTGGGGGTAATGCCGGGTCAGCCTCGATTGTCGAGGGGGTGCACGCGAGAGCTCCTGCTAGGTGTAGCCCCCAAGCCTCCGAGCAATTAAAGGAACCGGTCCGAGGTGGTGAAGAAGTTAGCTCCCACGGGAGCGCGCCCGTGGGCTTAGCCCCGAGCCCTTCAGCAATTGAGGAACTGGATGGGGGCTATGAAGATGCTAACTCTAGAGGGAGTTTGGAAGCGCCCTTGCTGGGCATAGCCCCTAGGCTCTAAGCGGGTGAGGAACCAGTCAAGGTGGTGCACTCAGAGATAACCCACCAAGCAAGGTGGTGGTTGGGTCACCCATCCACACGATCCCACTTTGATACCTAGGTCGCACTACAATGTGCGTAGTGGGCCACTTCGTGGGCAGCCATGGCATGCCCCTATCCAAGTTGTTCTCTCCGGGCGTCCAACCTCAGTGGTCGGACTAGAACCTGTGGGACTTAGTTGTTTTGCATCTTTTTGGGCTGCAATCGCTCCCTATCGAGGCGGGGGCATATTAGCCATCGATCTTGACACACGTCATGTGCACAGGGGGTGACGCTTCGCCCTCATCTGTGGTTGGCTGGCATCGTGGGGTGACGTTTCATGGTGATACGTGCCCTCCAAGGGTCAGACTTACGAAGGTTGTACACCTTGGTACTCGGTATCTAACACTACTAATATGGCATAAGCAAGTATGCCTAAAATACCAAGTCCATGTCATTACTCACTGAACTTTCAGCTATGGCATCTTCAGCAAACAAAGGATAGGCCACAAAACAAACTAAGGTTACAGCCAAGTGAGTTGTTTTTGAACCTATAATCTTCATTTATAATAGATATTAGAACAGAACAAGCAAGTATGTCTCGCTTTGGAAAATGGCTAAAATCATAATAGCGTCCTATCACATATTTGGCATTAAGGTGCCTACCTACTCCATCCACTTTTTAATTGCTGTCACCATTGACTTTAAAAGACCATTCATCTTATTCAAAAAAAGTATGATAAATATCATATATTATGTTACAATTGGCTTTATCATTAAAGATATTTAAAAACATGACTTATAATTTTACACATTGGAACTAATTTTTTGAATAAAACGAATGATCAAAGATGACATTAAAAGTCAACGGCGACAACAATTTAAAAACAAAGGAGTATGTTTTTAAGGCGCTATGGTGAAGCTGAGGCATCATGCCTCAACCCCCCCTTCCTTCCTCCTTCCAATCGCCTTAGCGTGCATAAGGCACATCCTGAAGGAAAGAAAATGGAAAAGAAAAAAAAAAGAGAGAAAGAAGAGAAAGATACAAGGATATGAAAGTCTATCCCACAACCAGCCTAATTTTCACCAACCTACAAGTTAACCTATTAATAGCCACATGTTATAATCTTCTACATGGCTCTCCCAGCCAGGGCTTGCTCTCTCCCTCCGCACTAAATTAATAGGAGGGAGCTCATGCTGGTCAGAGGAGAGCACGGCAGCGAAGGCCGCTTGGCCTTACTAGATGACTACCATCCCCTTTTTCCTCTCTTCTTCCTTCTGTCTTTGCTTTTGCAGCTTTGCTAGCAAGGTGACCAGAAGTACAGATCGCGTAGAATTTCAGAGTGCTTTAATGACTAGTTGAGAACTAGGCATGACCTCGGAGACACCTTAAAACATAGGTACCTACCTCTTCATTCATGTAGTTAAAGTCTTAAATTGGAATGACATAGAATGGTACTTCAGAACATATGCATTCTTGGATTTGCAACAAACTGAAGAAGAGATTGAAGCTACTTCCACAATGCCAGTGTTACACTATTCCCGACACCTATTTACAATTTCCCTATGCCAACATCCATCAAAAAACTTCCCATATACAAATTGGCTTCACTAAACTGATTTTTTTTATAATATAACAAATTTTGTATGGTTATGCACAAACAAAGAAGAACATCCCGCAGGCATCATAACAGACAGAAATATTCCTAATTTACATTTGTTGAAAGATTACAAATTTGGTATGAACAAGTAATTAATACTCATAGCATAAGGATAGTATAGAACAGGCCACAGGGCCACTCTTAGATCCAAGAATAAGTTGCAGTATATGGAAGTAAAAGGGAAAAAAATGGAGAGGATATGTACTCAGTTTTACTTACAGTGGAAAGACAGACTCCACCCCCACACCAGCTACTAATCTCCGCAGTCTGAAAGTCGTATTGATCCCAGCATTACGCCTTCCAATCACAATCCCTTTCAATGTAGACTCACGCCTTTTGTTTTCAGGGACTTGCTGTTTAATCATACACAGGATCAGAACCACAAGCATGACTTACGTGAGTAAAGTCAGAAGGCGAAAAGCTATACCAGTCTCATTTGAATGATACATCCAGGCTGTACATCAGGAATCTCTCTCTCCGAGCAAACCTTTTCAACTGCTTCCTTGTTCAAAATCTGCAGTGACATAACAATTACATTATGCTGTAAAATATATTTTGGTAAACTTTTGTTATAGCTACCATAGTAAAAGTTGCTTTTACATTCATAATATGTCTGGCAGTCTTGTCGGGCCTCTTGAACTTAATGCGCGGCGGGTGCTCAACTTCAGGAGAGGTAGAATCATCCTCCTCGAGAGCAGCCTCAGCATTTCCCACTGTTGACAAACCCCTCAGTGCCAAAGCCTTCATACAGAAACCACCATGGTAGGGAATGACTTGTTTCTGCACACAACAAAATTAATTCCATTCAACAGAGGACCAATAGAATTTAAAACAACATACAGGATCACAAACAAAAGGGATGAAAAATCAATGATGCGCAATCTTGTTAGAATCCAACCCCGATCGTACGAACCAGAGGCCACAAGAGATTGACGGACGCCTGATTAGCTGCCGGCTGTGAAATTGCATGCGTAACCGTGGCACATTCCAAGAGCTTCTTTGCAAAGGTTCCACGGCTTCCGGCTTGGCAGATGCCTCGGAAAAAAGACTGCATCTTGCGACACAGACCCTGCCCAAAAAAAATGCGAGGATTCGGGATCAGAAGCTGTTGTTGTATCCTGCCCATTTCTTGCAGGAATGACAGAAATGCACAAGAGTCAGATAAACCTCAGAAAAATCTTACCCCCAAAAATGATTTAATCTTGGAGAAATTTTCAGGGAGGCATTCCGCAACGCAGAAAAACAGATCCTCGACGAAATGGAATGGAAAGAAAGAGTACCGTATAGGAAACTAGATCAGGGCATCCTTACCAGCTACAGAAGGAGCCAATCCGAGTGTTGGAGGCGGCCGGGGACGGACGACGGCAGACGCGGACACGAGGCTGGCGGCAAGGACGAACTGAGCAACGAGGGGAGCAGGCTGACAGGCGTGCCCCCGAACAGGCCTGGAGACTCGACGGAAGCGCCCCCGCGCTGGGAGACCCGCCGCCGGCGATCGCGAAACCCTAGTTGCGGCACCCTACTCGTGCTGTGCGGGTTGAGAAATTCTTGGGGTTCGGATTTCGGATCAGGGAAGTTCTCCGTTGAGCGTGGGCCTCATCATCCACTGCTTGCCGCATCGGTTTCCGTCCGGCCCAATTACACAGAAGCATGTCACGTACTCTCTCTATTTTTTAAACGATAATTTTTAAATTTAATTTTACTTATTTATATAATTTAAATTTTTTGTTTAAATATGTAAATTTTAAATTATGATTTAAATAAATCTAATAATAAATCAAATTATATTAAAATCTATGAAATTTATTTAAAATTTTAAATAAAATAAATAGTTAAAATTAAATTTAAAAATTAACGATGATATCCATTAAAAAACAGAGAGAATAGTTATTATGGCTAAACGCACCGTCCCGCACAGTTCAGCCTAACAACGAAATCACACGGACCGTTTAATAAAAATAAACAGGAGGCATAACGCGTGCTTACACGTAGGTCAAAGATCTTGCAAAATGCACCAACTGCTGCGTAAATCTTGTTTGGCTAATGCATTAGTGTGTGTAAAAACTCGCCGCCAAAAAAGTGTGGCGAGAAATAACAAAGGGATGTGGAAGGCGGTATGCCAAAGCATACGCACCCACAAGGCAACAGTAATCGGTCCTCTTGCTCGCAAACTACCAACTTATAATCGCTAAAATACAAGATTTATTGGATTGATCCAAGTAAAAAAATAACTTTGATTGTTAACAGTGAAAAATTAATAATTTTTTTATTATATGTATATTATGGTTTTTTTAAACCTTTTTTGCAAAATACAATTGTAATACCGATCATATACGCGATCTCGTCTCGACCCACGCTAACATATACTATATATTATGTATAATTATAGACCATAATTATATTCAGTATCTAAAAAATCATGTTCTTCGAGTGATCACCAAATCATTTAGATTCAGTGTGTGTCATGGCGTCGCCTTCCCACGGTGGCTCGTGTAAGAGGCTGTTAAAATTTATTGGAGGATAGACCTCCGATGCGATACCATAAGTCGATCAGCAATCGAACCCGGGTGGGCTGCCTAGCAACTGCCAGCATTAGGTACCGAGCCGTTAGAATATGTAAATTACTCTTTCTCTTCTTTAATTTAATTGTTGTTTTAATTTGAACCATTCGTCTTATTAAAAAATTTTACTCAAATATGTAAAATTTTAAGTTATATTAAAATAACTTTAATGATAAATCAAATTATATCAAAATATATGAAATTTATAAAAAAAATTAAATAAGATAAATAGTCAAAGTTAAATTTAAAAGTTAACAGCGACATCAATTAAAGAAAAAAAGATTATATTATTAAATTCACCATGATACGCAAAATGTAATTCTTTATAATAGAAAGTACTCCATTTAATTTTCTAGATATTATTAATCAAAACTAAATAAATTTGACTTTGACTAAACTCAAAAATATTTTAGAACAGAGTTTAGAACGAAGAGAGTATCGCACAACGAGGTTAAAAGAGATGAAAAACATAAAATAATAAAAAGAAAAAAGTGTAAGAAACAAATGCATGTCACGTTTTAATACGAGATTCGTGATTTCCTCATTCGCACCTCTATGTTTCGCACAAGCACCTCGCAGTCAGGGTTTTACAGTTTACAGTAAAAGTATGTTTGGCTTCTTAAGAATTAGGTTGAACTGAATCCAATTCTAGAGCCTAGGTTGTTTGGCGGCCCATGGAATTGGAATTGTCAATTCTACCAATTCCATAAGTTTGAATTCCACTCGCATTTCACTTTCCGAGCTCAAGCTTCTGAAACCTTCGGAATTGAACGGCGTCGAACGGGCGGTCCAAGCGGCGAGCCAACTCATCACGTTAATCATCTTCCTCGGACGGACGTCTCCACCTTCGTCGGTCGCTTCCGGGATGGGAGGCACCACCACGACGCGCAAGGCGAGTCTGGCGACGAGGGGTCCAACCTATACGATGGCGGCGACGACGGCACTAGATGACGGCGGCGATGTTCTGATGCTCCAAGAGCCTAGGAAGCGCTCGTTCCCGTCGTCGCCGAGGAGTCCGTCCACGAAGGCACTCGACTCGTCGTCAGAGTACTCGAGGTAGTCCATCGTCCATGACGTCGGTGGCGGCCTGCGACTGCAGCAGCACGGCTAGCGGCGGCATCACAGCGGCCTGCTCGGCAAGGGCGGCCACGGGCGCTGGAGATAATCGAAAGTCACTGCCACCGTTGTCCGGTGGTGAAAAAACAAAGTCACTGCCATAGGAGCCCCCCTGCAGAAAAACAAAATCGGCAGGCTTCGGTTTACTTCTGAGCATTGGATGGAGCAAAAGCACCCCCGCATATCGGTGGAGCTGCCGACCCGAGACACCACAACCAGAGCCTGCCTCCGATCTGAAACCGCTGAAACAAGTGGAGATCGGTCCGTAAAAATAAAAATGGGTTTAACAAAAATCGTAAAAAAAAATGATCAAAAATCGCTCTAAATCAAAAATTTAAATTTTAAACAGTTTACTACAGCAATAAATTTTAAAATTTTAAACCTACCGATTTTACCAGTTAACTGACCGATTTTACCGGTTTATCGATCAGTTTTCGATATTCTGAATTTTTTCAATTTTAAAATTTTTTTTAAAATTTTTAAAACAAAAAATTTTTAAAACAAAAACCGACCAGTTCAAACCGATGCAGATCGATTTTATCGAAAATCATAAAAACCGACCGGTTTTATAAATCCCGCCCTCGAAAACCAACCGGTTTTGTGAATCCCGCCCACGATGACTTGTGAAAAATAAATTAAACATTTCAGTTGAATCTGTTTTTTTTTGTCAATTAAATCTGATCCCCCCAACCCAGATCATGGAAATTTCACAATTTTATTTTTGATTTGAATTCTAAGAATTTAATTCTAAGAACAGCCAAACAAAGAAAATAAGAATTGAATTGGATTCCAACTAATTCAATTCTCAACAATTCAATTTCCTAAAATTGATTCATAGAAATTTGATTCAATTCAAAGGAACCAAACAGGTCCTAACAGTTTTTCAGTTAGTTTTTTCAATTTTCGCAAAAAAGGAGCAAAACTAGTGCCGGCTGGTTTTCAGTTTTGAATCAGTAACTGAAACTTTGCTCACGTGCGGCGAATGAACAGCATAAACACAGTTCTCGTTCTGAATTTTCATTTAACTATCGTAGCATCATCATATGGGTTCATAAACATAAGCATAACTGAGTTAATTTAGTTCAGAAAATATTGCGCAGAAGCACAACGGGATGCATCCTAATTTGGGTTCTTACAGCCAACAACGCAGATATCCTGGTTCAAAACTGTAGACAAATTCTGCTACCAAACATAACCAGGTCGAGAGGATTTTAAACAGATATATCGCTCATGCGTCAACAGCAACCCTTCCAGCAACTTGGTCAAGATCACGCCTTCCCTGGGAGGTGATGAGCCTTCCACTGTAACACAATACCAATATAGAACAGCATAAGAAAATGGTGACAGGCAAAAACAGGCTAAAGGTACAAATATGTTTACCCCTTGGGATCAACATCAATGATGCCCATCTTCTGCAGCTGCTGCAGGATGTTACGAGAAATGGCACCACTGCTCTTGCAGAAGTGTGGGGGGCGTGAGCCATTCCTCTGGCGCCCACCATAGATCTTCTGGAAGCCACCCACACCAATGCCCTGCCTCAGGTAGATCTTCCTTGCAATTGAGGCTGCAACACAAATAAACATCAGATCAAGCAAGCCTTAACTCTAATTCAAGCAAACAATGTCAACATGCAGTGAAAGATAATAGTAAGATCAAAATTGCTCACCAGCACGGATGTAGTACCAGTCAGGGTCATAGGGAGGGAGCTCCTTGAACCTTGCAGTCTTCACAATGTCAACCCACTCTGGGAGCTCCATCTGCAAGAAAAGATCGTCAATCCTTGAGATATTTCCAACTATACCAGCAGACAACTATACTACCGAACTACTCCTTCCAGTTTTAAATTCTTGACGCCGGCTGGTATAAATTTGTACCAACCAACATCAACAATTTAAAGCCAGAAGGAGTAGCTAAAAGACATGTCTCAACAAGCATTGCCTTTAGGAACTAAAGTAGTACAGGATTTCTATACTAAAACATTATCGGACAGATACTGCAACTGAAAGGGCAAACAATTACTACAGAAATCATATAAATTTTGGTGAGGACATCTAACATAGAATTGACTAAAATGTTCTTTTGAGAAATTTATTAGAACTTAATATAATGTATAGGTGACAAGGACAGTACTTGTATGGATCCCAGACAATGGGCAAAACAATTGTAATCACAATAAATAATACAAATATTAAGTTATTACAATCATCACAGCACAGAATGCTACTTCACCACTGCATTCGTCTAAAATAGCAAGATAGTTGACTAAGCCACATTCAATCAATAAATAATGAGACCAATCTTATTGTCAAGCTAATGAGTGTCAAGAAACTTGAACAACCATAAACTTTCTATACAGAAAATCAGCCAGAAATATCAAGTTACACTAATTAAATCTGCGAAAAAAGTGATATTAGGTGGTAGCTTCCACAATGTGCGGGACAGCACCGGTCTGCTTCAGGCTATAAGTGTCCATTATACGCCCCCAGTCCGCTGCCGCACCCATTCGGCGCGGCACCCAGTCCGGCGCACCCCTAGTCCTACACACCCACACAACTTGTCTAGAGAGAGTGATAGAGGCGAGTGATCCCTGTCTGCGGAGAGAGAGAAGCAGTTGGTGGGCACAGGAGTCTGGTTTTTATCACCATCACTGAAGGTGCAGAGGCATATGTGCCCGTTGGATCCGGGGTCCAGGCGGCCAGGGCTGGGGCACAGAGACCGAAGCTCAGCACTGGTACCGATGCCCAATAGGGGAGTCGGTCCCCGCACCATAGGTATTGTAAGTTCCGTTTTTCCCGTGGGCAGGGCAGAGGCAGAGCGCTCCCAGCCTCCAGATGATATATAGTTTAGGGTTATGATAACAGGCTGCAGGCCTTTATGACCCAGCTTGACAGGTTTTACTGGCCTTAGAGGTCAGCCCAATAATTGTTGTGATCTTTTTTCCTTTTCATTTTTGCATTTTAGCTTTATTTTGCTAGATAATGTGTATAAGTTTCTACCACCTAAAAGCTTAGGCGTGCCTAAGTACACCTAAGCGCTAGGTAGTGGGTCACCCTAGCGTTTAGCACCTTTTTACACAGAATTAAATGCTACTCTCTCCGTTCCAAAATAAGTGACGTTTTTTACTTTATAAAATCAACGTTTGACCATTATTCTTATTCAAAAAAATTGCAAAAATGCAAAAATAAACATGCCAAATTTAAAGTATTTCTCATAATGAATCATTTCACAATAAAATAAATAATATTTTCATAAATTTTTTGAATAAGACGAATGGTCAAAGGTAGATGTTTGAAAATATAAAACGACACTTATTTTGGGACGGATGGAGTAAAACATCTAAAGCAAACCAACATGTGCTGATCTTTATAATCAGTATATACATGAGACCCGTGAAGCAGAATCTGCTATGTCACTTGATTTTAGTTAGACAACATCAACCAAGGAAGAGCAAACAAAAAAAAATAATTTGGATTCTGGTGCATAATTAAACAGATTAGTGCTTTGCATAAAGATGCGTCACTACATCATAAGGAAATTAAGGTCTCAGCCGGCTCGATGGCATTCGTTACCGAAACAACAGATCAAACGGTCCTTCGGCACTGATTGACTCGCGCACGATGGACGATGCGAGATTAGAACGACAGGCTAACTAGATCCTGGCGGCCCATCGTCGTCCGAGCGAGATCTGACGCAACACGGCGGGGGTGAGGGAGAGAGAGGGATGATCCGGATGGCTACCTTGCCGGAGCGCTTGAGGTGGGCGGAATAGGCCTTGACGAAGTCGTGGGGGTTGACGTCTTTGACGGTGCGCGCAGTCGAGGTCGCCATCCTGCCGTCGTCCTTCCTCTCGCCTCCGCCGTTGTCCTGCGGGAGGAGGGGGGTTGTGCGCGTGGGTGCGGCTGCGGCTGCGGGTAAGCTAGGGTTTTGAGGAGGCGAGCTCGTGGGGTGGCGGTGGAAGTGAATTTATACGGGTGATTGTGGATTTTCGGCCGGCGAATGTAGTGCGTCGGGTGACTCTGGTCGCATATTTGGGCCTCGATCTAGGGTTATGGAATGGTCAGTAGGCCCAGTTGATATAGTTTGCATTTTTTTAGGAGCCTGGAGATATTTCACCAATTTGGGGATGAAATTGTTCGGTCGTTTTAAACCTAGAAATTTTACATAAACTAGTCCTGATACTCGTGTTAACTTTATGATTAAAAAAATATTAACTTAAAAAATAATATATTGATATTAAAGTTTGAAATTTATTATTCTTCACTATTAATATTAACTCGAAATAAATTTATTTTGTTTATCAACAACTTTTTTTTTATCTCATATATGTATTTCAATCTTTTTTTTTTTGCTATGGTCTATGATTTTTGTCCAAGTTGAAACAAAACAATATGATGGTGATGAAGGACGACTTAATACCTGCTTAGATATGATTTTTGTCTCATCGCATGGTGACAAAGGACCTTCCCCTTTCAGTCGGGTACATTAATCGTCGCAACAAGAAAGCTTCAAGCTTGTAATCTTACTTTGTGGTTGCTTGTACTACTACTAATTTGGCTGGTGAACGGTACTTTGTGCATTGAGATCGCGGACAAATCAGTTGGTTTTTTCACTATTAATATTAATATTAACTCGAAATAAATTTGTTTTGTTTTTCAACAACTTTTTTTAATCTCATATATTTGCTTTTAAGTAGTTGTGTTTTGTTAACCTGAGAGATTCAGAAAAGTTCGTCTGTTATATTTGTAAGAGGTATACGTAAAAAAAGATTTTATATGTTAAAATTGTAAAAAAACACAACTCTAGGTACATTATTCGTGTGCACTTAATCTAACCCATTTCTGTTGGTACGTTTTGCCATGTGTACATTAAAAAAAACTGTGCTTTTTAATTGGTAGAGATAAAAATCATACAAAAATTTTCTATAAATTAGTTTAATTTTATTATAAATATGGAAAACATGAAAAATTCCAAACAGAGGTTAGATGTTTGGTTTTTTCGAAGACTGTAAATTATGGAGTTAATTTGTCCACTATTAAGATATATGGTACACCCAAATAGGGCAAGTTAAAGAACAGATAACCGAACGCTGCATAATCTCTTACTATCTAAAACTGAGGTGATTTTCTCGGTTCGTGATTAGCTAGTTACCAGTTGAACTTGACTCATCAGATACAGCAAGAAGCGCTCCGAGTGGCTCATGGGAAACAAGAACAAATTCCTCCGACAGAGCTCATGACCTCGATCGACGTCAGAGGCAATTAGCAGCGCCGATTCACCGCCCATAGGCGGCAACTATTGCTCTTTTCCTCTTCCACCCGTGGCCACGCCCCTGCAACTGTTGTGCGGTCGCTAGGGATTCATATCCTGTCACATGGAGGGAATAATGCAAAGAAATATTGTAGCATGAATTTGAATAGGTTGTCGCATGTACGATCCAAAAGCAACGTGCAAAAGCTACTGCTACAGTAATGAATAAATAGTAAATTCCAGCACATTCATTTGCTACGCTGCATTATTGCAAACAATTTAGATCCTCTTGCGTGTGCCGCGGCTGGATAGTATGGCAGGTCAAGGACCTTGTGCAGTGGCAGAGCCAAGATGCTCTTGCACCTGGTGCTAATTACGTGAACAAGTGTTAAACACATGTAAAATTAAGTAAAATTTAAGTATTTTTAGCAAACATTTACTTGTTCTTAACAGAAACAATAGCCATAAGACCGGTGCTGCACCACCGGTATCAACGTCCTGTCTCCATCCCTGGCCTCGAGGCGGCTGGGCAAGAGCAGAGCCTCGTTTGGATTCTTATATGGTGGCAATATTTATGGTGATGGGAATTTTTTTTCAAGATGAGTTGTTTTATATACTTGTGCTTTTTCATGCTGATGATGAGAAACTAGGTGGATGAACTCGAGCATTTCCAGGCACCTGCGTAGTATTTTCTCTGATTTTAAAATATTTACGCTGTTAAACATCAATTTTAACTATTTACTTTTAAAATTAATGTTAAAAATCAGCGATGTTAATACCTCCAAACTAGACATACCAGCTTCATTTTCCACACTATCGGTCCCTTAGGCCAAGCAACGAGGCCACATTTGGTTTGTGGAAGTTCCGCATGTGCATCGCATTTGAATTTTTAGGAATCAATTCTGTTTTTTAGAAAATGAGACTTTTAAAAAATTTCACGTTTTAAACCATGGCAATCTTTTTTTCTATCTCTACTCTTTAAAAAGCATAGTTTTTTTTACGTACACACGGTAAAATGTTTTCAATAGATATAGTTAAACTACATATACACAGAATAATGTACTTAAAGTTGTCTCTTTTTATATATCTGACGGATGAAATCTCTTCAAACACATATGTTACAAATATAACGAAACGATTCTCTCAAAATCTTTGGCCCACAAACAGAAGCGGACCGCAAAGTACTCCAGGTGAGCCATAGAGTACCCTGAAATTTAGGCAAATCGGTTCAAATCCCCAAAAGTTAGGGAGGTTGTTCGTGTCACGTGAGCCTTGGAAGCCATATCGATCAGTTTTTCATTCGTGCCCCTAACTGCCACTCCTGCACGCGCGGTGCTGCTCACGAAACTGAAGACAACGACCGCGATCCTGCTTCGTGAGCTTTCTACCTGCGATCCTCCCACTTCACACTGCTCCTACCTGCTTGCGACCGATCCTTCCAGGCTGCGTGCTGCCTCGACTCCTATCTGATCCAGCGACGGTGTTCATGTAATTAATCACTCAATAACAGATTTTTTTCTGATTAGTGATTTACAAATCATTTATTTCTAGTGTACCATATTATATGCTTCTAGGAACTTGATTGCAGAATGCCTGACCGGTTTATATGTGACCTATATCACATGCAGCGTATTGCTAATGATTTATATTACCTTCCGCCTATATTTGTTAGGTGTATTAGAAAAATAGAATTATCTAGGAAAGATGAATGTGTTTCATTGATGCATAGATCTACGCAACCGGGTTTAAGTCGTTTGAGCGCGGCATGCAAAAGAAGTTGGATCGCATGCAAGAGACACATATGTAGCAGGGTTGGTGGCTGATCATGCACATGCAGAGTTAATTACCACCACAGTAATCACACAATAAACTGAAATGTTATCGGCGGTATGCAGTAGAAAGTTGAATGACAGTTTCTTCACTTGATCTTTGTACCAAGGCACTCTCGAGAAAAGTGAACGGAGGGAGTATTTATAAATTGTAGAATGAAGAGGAATAACCACATTGCATTACTTTACCAGAAACACGAAGCAAAAGTAAAACAAAAATTGCGGCAGAAAGGCAAACTCAAGAACAAGGTGCACCATCTTACGAGGAAATTGCCAAAGAAATTAATGAACCAGAACAACATGAGCAATATGTCAGCACTGAATCCATCTAATTTTTTTACTGCTTATGATTCACGCAAAGTACTTATGCTTGCTGAATTTTATCTCAAGGAATTTTCCAAATACTCAATTGATAAGGCTTCAATTTCAGCTTGATATTTTCATTGATGATAGGAGGAAGGATGATAGATTCAGAGGTCTAAACAGTCTTGGTGAGCTCTCTATTAGGCTGGTTGAAACAAATAAGCATGTTCTTTATGATTTGGTTTATACGCTTCTAAAATTAGCTTTGATCCTACCGGTGGCAATGGCAAAAGTTGAAAGAGCTTTTCTGCATTGAATCTCGTGAAGAATAAGTTGAAAAATAGAATGGGTGATGAATATTTGAATGATTGTTCGATCATATTTGTTGAACGA
>BCLH01002165.1:0-13993 GCA_001602315.1 Zoysia pacifica
AAGTCAAAAAACTATAAAAGCAGATTATATAAGAGCCCTTCTAAGGTCCTATTTGTTTCAGCTTTTCAGTTGACTTTTGAAAAGCTAAAAAGCACAGGATGCTTTTCTGGTTTTTAGTGTTCATAGAAGCTAAAAGTATATTACAAAAGCAAACATTCCAATTTAATCAGCCAACTTTTCTGAAGACTAATTTCTGCTTGTTCACCTCTTAAGAGGTAAGACATAAATTCGATCTCAACCATCGATTTAAGAAGAAAATATAAAGAAACAACTTAATATCAACCAATAACGTGTCCTTGATTACCGTCACCTGTCAAAACTCACTAATTACTTTCCAAATTGAATGATTAGTAATTGCTCCCTCCGTCCCAAAATGAGCTTCGTTTAAGCTCAAAATCCTTTTCCCACAATCATCTACGTTTGTTGCTATTTCCTAGGAGAGCCCCTCGTAACGTGTGCATGCAATCGTTTTTTCTCCTTCCTAATTAACTTCCGTGGCCGTTTGGCTCCTGCATGCAGCCTCCCGCTGCATGCGGTCTGCGTGCGCTCTTTCGCTTCCATGCGCTCTTCCTCTCCCATGCTGCACCTCTTCTTCTCTTCCTACCTGCTGCCTTTATTCTCTTGCTGCTACGCTATTCCTGTCCCTGCTCTTGTGCTCATCAAGATGGAAGAAAAGCTTGTATGTGGTGTGAACTGGGTGCCGGACAGTGAAGATAGCATGGAGTTGGATAGTGACACCGAGTTTCCGGACGACATTGTACTTGAGGATGAGATATCTAACAAGCTTGAAGTCGAGATGCCGGCGCTAGTTACAGACGCGATCGATGGCCTTTTGAAACTTGCTTCAACGAAGGTTAGTGTTTTTCTTGATGAAAAGGCAGTGCATGAAGTCGTTGAGTTTATGAGGCCTCTTATGTTTCCTGCCTGCTATGGAGGACACGATGCTAATATCAATAACGCTGCGACTACACTATTTTGCATTGGGCATGGACTTGGTAATGTAGCACCGTGATTAGAAGCTGATAATGTTGTTTCATTAGTTTGCAAGCTTGCTGCTACTAGTTCTCATCCACTGAACATGTAGCTTACATAGTTTTGTAAGGCAAAAAACAATCTAAGTGATGAATTCCATTGCTTGGTTGTAAAGCTCCATGGGACACTCCAACGTAGTGGGAAGGGTGCCTGTCATCTCCATGGTCTTTTTCTTCATATGTGGAATGTTGTATACTGTCCACCATTTTGCTTCATCACCTCCATCATGCAAGATTGCTGAGTTAGGAAAATCCGATTAGATCGATTTGTTGGATACTCCTGATATGCCTCTAGAACCTTGGTTACAATTTGCTCTATATTGTTTGGAGTTCCTTTATGAAACAAAGCTTGGATTGCTGCAAAAAAACCAAGATCCAAGACATTAAGATCAGGTGAATTGGGAGGTTGGCACGTTAGCTGTATGTTCCATCCGTCAGCTTGTGCAGCTTCAACAAATGCCGGGTCATTTACATCAATATGTGTCTTAGCATTGTCCTGTTGGATGTAAATTGGCATACCACACTCTTCAGCAGACCATTTTTCTTTGATTGCTGGAATGACTTTTTGGATAAGGAAGTCCCGAATGGTTTCTTTCTTCACTGATGTCATGGCCTTTGTAACTAGAGTACCTACACGATGCAGCAATATTAGACAAATAAGTGAAAGGAAAAAAATGACATATTAAACCAACATGCCATTATAAATTTGTGTATCATACCTCTAGGTCGGTTTACACTTCTCCTCTGTGCTGGTTCAATATAAGTGAAGGGGAAAATGCCTAATTTTCCATCAAAGATGCAATTGCCCTCACTGTCGAATCTGGGTCAAGTAACAACAGCAAGGAACATTCTATGAAATTTTTGCTTCTCACTGCCTTTTGCGGACGTGCTTCGTCATTGGCCAGATAATATTTCTGGTTATGTCTAGTCCTGTAGAACCACTTTTCGTCAATGTACACGATGTTGTACATTGGTTTGAAAGTGGGTGCAGCAGGTTCTACGTTTTCCAGCATTGACAAGTAGTACTGAACCCTTTCCTTCTTATTGTCATCTGTCAAGCTGAAATTTAAGTCATTTGTGTGCCGACGGAAATATCCTTCCTTGAAACACCTATGAAGTGTGCTCTTTTTCATACCAAGCGCATTAGATAAATCTCTTAAAGTTGTGCGTTTCTCCAACTCTATGGCTTTTATGGTTTCAGGAGAAATTTCTATTCTTTTACGACCAACATTATGTTTCAGCTTGTTTTTTAAACCTTCTAAACCACCATCCTGACCTGCACGCCATATCAGTTGCACAATTCTAATGGGTACGTCAAATTTAAGAGCAACTTGTTTCGAAACTCCACGATGAAGAACAGGTGGATCAATTCGTGCCAGCAACTCCATATAGATGGCCAACTTCAGATCATCATGGTAAAACCTCCTTCTCCTCTGTGTATTTGAGCCTAAAGAAAACGTATCAACTTACACGAAATTTACTTCTCTACTGATAAATCCTCTCCGCAACAAGAAATTTAGTGCTACTGATGAATGTACATTGAGTAATTATACCTTCAGCAACGTCAGAAGAACCCCCTTCGTGTGGTTGGGTTGAGCCCCCAATAGCTTCTTGTTCGACATGATAATCTTTGCCTTCATCACCTCCATGTTCAAATGTACAAATGCAAGAATCAAAACAATAACTCATCGATAAAAGAAAACGAAAGCAAAAGAAAACAGAAGCACTCTCAAACATGATGCAGTTCAATGGAGTAGCACCTTCATCCCACACCATGACGTAATCAAGTTGAGCAGCAGATCCATCCCAGTCACCCATGGCATCCCAATCGACGGCCTCGCCATGATCCAAATCATCAGGTGGCTCTAGGTTCAGATCAAAATCTCTAGGGGCCATGGAGTGGAAAGATACGGAGTATTCTGATAGATGTACGCTTGGAGAATTTGTGTGGAGCTGGACTCAACAAGATATATAGATGTCCCTCGAACGTGATCTGCGAAAATGAAAGGCACCATGCACAGGCGCACAAATGGAATATTTCAGCGAAAATGCATGCCTATTTCACGGGCTGGCAAGTTCTCAATCCGCGCCATTCTAATTTTGTTCCAGCACGAAAGTTGGAAAGTGCTGAGCCCGCGCAAAAAACTTTCAAGTTTCGTTTCGTAAACATGCAGACCTGCATGCAGTCATTAAACGGTAATACGCGTGAAGGTGAAGAACTGCATGCATGCATGCATTAGTGGGCAGCGTAATTAGCGTGGTATAATTAATGTTTCTTGGTTTTGGTGTCCACAGACTATACGAAGCTCATTCCGAGACAGAGAGAGTAATAATTATTAGAGAACTTTTACCTCGTAAGAAGTAAAATAATAATTTAAATCTCGAGATTAACATAAATGAACAGACCAAAATCATTTGGATCTATTTTAGAATATATCTTATATAATTAAGTCTCTAAACACCCCACCCATTTTTAATAATCTAAATTATAAAATCTACTTGTATAATCTGTCTTCTCCTGTTTATACAGAATTCAGAGCAAACTGAAAACACACCAAAAACATGCATCGATCTGTGCGAAAAACATGCACGCTGAACCAAGAAAATTAGCACCAAATTATCCGGAGTTCATTGTTTCGTTGCTGGCCATGGTAAGTTCCAGATGCTGCCGTTTCAGGCATGCATCCACGCAATCTCACTATCCAATTTTCAGGAGGAGGCGATGGGCTGTACAAGCACATCGTCCCTGTCCAGCATGTTTACCCTGACACACAGCCACGATCTCGAGCTCGGCGAGGAAAGTGGTGCAGTCCTCAACGTCGTCCTTCTCGCATCGCAGCCGCCCGAAGGCTGCCACCAAACCAAATCAATGGAGGATTTAGTACAGATCAGAAGAACAGCACCTTCGTTGTTGCAAGCATTGATGTGTTGGTCAATAAGTAAATCAATGGAGGATTTAGTACAGTATTTGAAGTTAGATATATAAGTGTGTTGATCACACAAGTACAAGGTTATCTATCGAAGTGTGCTAGCAACACCCGAGCACAAAGTCAGGTCTCCAATGTTTCGGTTACACAACCACAAGGTTAGGATCTAAATATAATGCATCGGCTAGTCGGCTACACAAGCACAAATATTAGGAATTTAAGTATATATGCCAATCATGCAGGCACAAGGCCATGTCTCTAAGTGTCATAGCCACAAAACACAAGGTTATGTATCTGAATGTATCGGTCACATGGGAACAAGGTAAGACTACACTTCATGCGCACAATATTCTTGGATAGAAAACTAATCCTTGTGTATGCTTTTCTGCATCACCTTAATTTGTAAATCCAATCAACATTAATTGGTTCTATCGCAAAACAACTAATACAAATGTGTGTCCAAAGATTCCTAGCTCTGCGTAGCTAATATCCTCAATAATCTTTATTACCTGTGAAAAATAGAATTTTCAATCTCATAATGCCACTTGTTTGAGTTGCAGTGTATGCATGAAGGCATTGGAAATAGGAAAATCCGACGGACTTGGAGGGCCTTTTTCATGAGAAGAAGATAATCACTCATGGTGGAACAATGTTCGGAGCAGATGGGAGTGTTGTCAGGGGTTAGCATGCCTGACATAAAGGAGGCATTCAAAGGTTTCCAATTGTCATCATGCTCCATGAAACAACGGAAATCTAATGAATCTGTGTAGATAGGACATCGTAGATAGGATATACTGTGGTCCTTAATTAATTAGAATTCCTTTGGCATTAAATGCCGAGCTTCCTCTTTGTAGTTATCAGTATCTTCCTTATTATTCTATGTTTTTGAATGAATATATCTTTTATTTCAGCAATATATGATGCATTGTGATATATATTCATATGTATCTCAGCCTATCTAGCTCCTCCACTTTCCAACACTCATGTGTGCCAGACACTTAAGACGTTCTTGAACATATGTGCCAAACACTTACGATATTTGAAACTTATATGTGTCACAGACTTAAGGTACTACACTTAGGTCCTTGTGTGTTACACACTATATCCATCTATTTTAAATTCTTGTTCTTGTCCTACTTTACATTTGCTTCTGCATCTCTCTTTGGCAATTTTTTTCTGAATCACTCCATGAACTGTTTGAAACAATGATATTAGAAAACATATGTCAACCTAGAGTCATTTGCCACCGAAGATGCAAAACAGTGTGACGTCGAGGAGTGCATTTGAATTAGAAAACATATGTCAATCATCTGGAGTTGAAGTGTCACTGTCGACCATTAGTGGAAAAGACAGCGATATGAATGCATTTCGTGATAGCATATGTAATGTTTTGATGGGTGAAGTAGAAATTAGATTTTATGTGATTTGACACGTTTACACTGTATTTCCAAAAAAGTGTCATAACATTATAAATTGGGCAACTTTGCAAAAGGACACTACAAAAATGTGGCATTTGCTTGGGGATACTAAAATTTAATTTCTGTGCTGCTGGACACCCAATCTAGTATATCAGTGTTAAGCAGCAAAGAAATTTCATGTTAGTGTCCCTAAGCAAACGCATCCTTTTTACAGTGTCCTGTAGCAAACTTTACCGTATAATTAAATTTGTTCAATTGCCAAATATTTAATGTTGCATGGACTTGAAAAATACGCTTAAGAACAAATGTTTGGTGCTAAATTGATAGAAATGGTGCATGGGGACCAAAAATGTTTTGTAATTTTTTTAAAAAAGGTAAACATGTCATTAGATAAGTCAAAAACTATAAAATCGGATTATCCCATGTGACGGACCAATGACACAACCAAAAAAAGTATCATCTATAGCTGTAATTCGCATAGTAGAAGGATCTGTTTCAGCGGAGCTTGTCAAGGCTGAGTTAGCTCGTCTGATCCCGGTGACATGGAATTGGGTGGTTAGAAGGCACAGTGAGAATTCATATCTTGTGCCATTTCCTTCCCAAGTCGAGTTACAAAGAATGGTGGCTATTAAGAGGGTTCCGACAGACAACAATGAAGGTGTTATGGCTTTTGAGGAATGGAACCAAGAGATCAAACCTAAGAGAAAACTCATTAATGTCTGGGTTCTAATATATGGTGTACCATATGAAATTCGTTCTTTTCTCCCTCTATGGGCTGTAGGATCTATCATTGGAGCAACCTAGAAGGTGGACATGAGATATATGAGAAAAACAGGAGTGGTTAGGTTCAATGTGGCAGTCTTAGATATTAATTCTATTCCAGCATCCGCAGAGATTATTGTTGGAGATTCTTTATATGATATTTTCTTCATTATTGATACTGTTAACAATGAGAACCAAAGAAATGAGGATGATGAGGCTGATGATTTAGATGATGCTGATGAATATTATCAAGAAGAAGATCAATTCATGGAAGATGCTACAACACCACAGGAACCGGCAGAACAGAACAGTAATCTCATTTCTAATCCAGCAACTGCTGAAGATTCTAGAGCCAAAAAAGTAAATGCGGATTTAGAAAAAAATTGTTGATGAGGCTATGGACTTAGCTGTCGAAGATATGTTGGACAAGATTAGCAAAATAGTGATGATGGAAGAGGTGGAAGTAGATGAGGTAGACATGAAAGAATGTTATCAGGAAGCAGGTGGCATGGATCAGATGGAGAAGGAACCTAATGTACCTTCACAGGTGCTGCTGGTGCAAACTGAACCGGCACTGGAACCACATGACCATAGTGAAACTACTCTAGAGCCGCAAGTGGAGATACAAACAGACCTTGCGGTGGCACAGGTGGAGGTGATGCAGATGAACACACTGGTACAGGAAACATATGAACCTGCTGGAACATCATTGGAGCAGCAACACAAGGACTTGCCGGGTCCTGAACACGATGGACTGCTGTAACAGCCCGTATTTCCAGTTGTTGGGCTGGATTTTCTTCCTCTTCCGCGGCCATCCTGGCCGTTGATCTCCCTTCGATCGGACGGTTCTCCTTCTCTCCCACCAACCTCCAGCCTCCTATAAAACTTGTCCCAACCCTAGCCGCCTCTACCCCATCACCCAGCCCCGCGTCCCTTGTCCGTGCGCGCCCCCGGCAGTGCGCCGCCGCGCCGCCCCTGCTCCAGCCCCGCCTGCCCTGCACACTGTGCCGCCCCGCTCGCCTCGTGTCACCCTGTGCAGCTTCGCGCACCGGCAGCAGCGCGCCCCCCGCTGGATCCTGGCCGCCTTCGCTCGCAAGCTGCGCCGTCTCGCCTCCTCGATATGCCGTCCGTGCCTGTCTCACTTCGACCCCGAGTTGCCTCATCCACATTGAGCTCGCGTGCGCCTGCGCCACCCATCTCACGTGCCCCAATCGTCCGCGCCAGCGCCGCCTCACCCCAATCTCCTCGTGCGCCTCGTGTTGCGCCTCACCGCATCGTGCTCGGCCTCAGTTGCCTTCGTCCTCGTCAGGCCGCCGTGCACCCTCTTCCTTGAGCCCTCCTCGACCTTGACCTCGTCCTCGACCAGCTTCGTGTGTCGGCAGCCCGTCCTCGTCGTCTCGTCAACGACCGTCCCCGTCCCGGCAACCGTGGTCCTCGCGCCTCCGTCGACCGCGCCGCCGGCTTCACCGCCTCGTCGTCGCCCTGTCTTTGACCGTTTGTGTGGTCTTCATCGTCTCCGCGTCGATCCCCGTCGAGCCCGTCATCACCCGTCCCTGGTCGTCTGCCGTTTGTCGTGCAGTCCCTGTCCTGCTCGCCAGTCCTGCGTCGCCCTGTCGTCCTTCGACCTGCCCGCGTCAACTGTCCCCGTCCGAGTTCTGTTTGGTCTCGATCATGCATCTCCGAATCCTCACACGTGCAACGGGGAGTTGCTGCAGTGCAGGTAATTCGTGTTGTGTCGATCTCCTCGCGGTGCTGGATTCTGGATCTAACGTTCCTGTCTTGGTCAGTTGTGCATTGTGGTGGGCCCTTCTAGTTGCTGCCATCTCCTGCTTGTCGACGCCGTGCAGTGCTGGTGAGACCTCTGCCTCTGTTTTTCATTGCCGGCGTTGGTAGTGTAATCTGTGCGTGGTTGACTTTAGATTGTTTTGCTTGCCCAGTGTCAGAGATCATCGCAGATCCTTGCTAGTGGGTTACCGCGGCACCGGGTCTCCGTCATCGCTTTCACGTTCGATCCGTCCAGAAGCTTCACATCGGCCTCGTCCGTGCCGCGCCATCCCCGTTGGTCCCTGCGTCGTCCTGCTGCTCGACCCTGTTGCCATTCCTGTCGTCGTTCCATGACCGCACGGCTCCATCCTGGGCGGCTGTGTTTGTCCCCGCGTTGTTCGCAGCTGCTATGTCTCGTCTGCGCCGTCTCCGATCTGCCTTGCCGCGCCATCTCCATCAAACTGGCCAGTTTGCCTTTTCAGGTCCTTGGTGAGCTCTCTGCCTTTTTGCACGTCTTCTTTTGTGTTTCTGATCTCGTCTAGTTTCATTCAGGTGAAGGAAGACCGGAGGAGTTCTGCTGCAGTCGTCGCCATTTTCTGTTTTTAGTTTGGTGGTTCATGATTATTCTTCGCTGCCCGGTGAGCACAAGGTTGAAGCGGGAACGAGCACTCAAGCTGTGGCTAGAACACCTTGCGGGGTGTTGGAGTCCACATCGGTGCTGGTTCTCCCCGTGTGCTCGGCTGTCTCCGGTGAGCTTCCTTTGTTCCTATCATTTTCTTGGTTTTCGTTTCTGTGGTTGAGCTTGAACTCATCTGTGCCAGGAGGACTGAATCGTCAGAACATGAACACGTCTTGGTTGCTAGGCCACTGCATAGCCGAAGGCTGTCGTCGGAGGTAGGTGGAGAAATCGTCAAGGTGGAGCTGCCACCATCGTTGTGGTCACACCGCTGCCATTTCCTTGGTGAGACCGTGTTTCTTGTCTTCCTTTCCATGTCCTATTGGTCCGCCTTGTTGGGAATAAAGCCAGGTTGGCGTTTGTTTTTAGGTCGGTGGATCACCGCCATTCTTTGTGTCCGGTGCATAGGATCTGAGCTACGCCGTCTTCACCTCGACCTGTATTCCCACAGTTTTCCTTTGGCTTTTGCTCAAGTCTCGGTGAGCATCTTTGTCTCTCTGTTTAGTTTCTCATTGTTTCATTTCAATCTGTGAGTGCTGACTTCTCCGTCTTCTTCCTTGGTCGATTTTGCATTGAGCCACCACTTTGAGTGCAGGTTCAACCGTCCATCTTCTCGTCCCTTGGGTTAGCTCACTGATTGTTTCGTCAGAGAGTTTCTCGTGCCATTGACGTCGCCGACTCGTTGTTGAACCAAGCCATGGTGAGCTCTGTTCCCTTGTCCTTGCATCTTTTTGGTCGCTTAGCAAAGTTCGCAACTCGTGGCTACGAGTTGGTGCTGAAGTCTAAGTTTACCGTTGTGTGCAAGGATCATTCCAGCTCAAGGCCAAGATCAGCGAAGTCGGCTGTGACCGAGTCCAAGTTTGGGATTGTTCAGTCATGTCGAGTTCTGGCGCTGCTTTCGCCTTCAGTCATCATCCGTCTTGCTTCAACCTTGGCTCAAGTTTTGGTGAGCACTTATGTACTTTTTCCTTTTCTGTTGGTTAAGCCGATCCGTAGCTCGTGTGGTGTCCAATTTGGTTTCAGGGCTAAGACACATTGAATCGGTCGTGTCCAGGCCTTCGGACACCTGCACGAGGTCCGGCTGTGATCCAGCTCTGGGTCACGTGGCCGTGATCGTGTCCAAGCCCCAATTCGTTCTCTAGTCGTGCAGTCGGTGACCATCCTGTGGGTCACGTGGCAGGCACAGTGTCCAAGCCTTTGGACACGTGTCCACGGTTTGGTTGTGACCCAGCTTGTGGTCACGTGGCTGTGACTGTGTCTGTGCCTCAGTTCTTTCCTGTTCAGGCTAACGTGTGACCAGATCCTTGGACACGTGCCGTCTACCGTGTTCGGACCCCGATTCTCACACGTTCGGCCTAGTCTGTGTCTTTTCCCCGGGAAACGATCGTGAGATCGTGTCTTGGAGTCCGTTCTTATCTGATCTGTGTATCCGTTCGTAGAGTCCGTTCTAGTAGTTGTTGAGTCGTCCTTTTCAGTTTCTCACCTGTTTTTCGTGCCGTTGGTCCAGTTGGAGATGTTGTGAGTTCTTGAAGACTGATCTGCATGAGGACCTAGATCTTGGATGGGATCTCGACTCACAAGGCAAGCCACACTCCTTGACCAATTTTGATCCTAACTTTTAAACTGCATGTTTTATTTAAAACCATAATTTACATGCCAATTATTTTAAAATATGCTAGCAACATTCTCAAGCCGTGCCTATTTATCATTCCACATATTATGAACCCTAGGACTGCATTAGTACTATTGCTTTATTTTTATGCTCAGCCATGCTTAGTTACATTTATTTACTATACTTCACACCTTATCACTATAAAAATAGAATTTGTGTTAAATACTTTTGAACTGTGATTCAAATGTGTATGTTTTGCAAATAACTCTATACAAACTATTTAGCGGGGGCAGGCTAGAGTATGAGGTGCTGGGGGACTCTTGGGAAGTCCCTGTTGACGTACCTGTTGCGGGTACACATGAGGTTCTAATTTTTGGACCTTCCGAGAGGTTTGTTGGTTGTTGGAGTTGAGGTTGGAGATAGAGCCTGCCGTGGCAATTAAGGACCAAGTCCTTCAAGCTTTGTACGCTCAGTCGATAACCATGCACACCACGTTACCCTGTATGGGCAGTAGCTTGATCTTGAAGCTTGCCGAGACTGGTTGTTTACCCGTGGGTTGGTGGTGACGTGTTAGTGTGGTGTAGAGCTATGACTCCTCACATGAGATCGAGATACTCTACATGATTAGTGGTAGACTCTTCACAGCTCCAGGATCCGATTGTGTAGGCACTTGAGATCCCTATCTTGAAGAACGGATAACGCCAGTTAAAGCTTGTGGATGGGTCTTATGTGGTCACTATATCGAGGGCTGCGGCCACGGTCCTTGCTATGGTGCCACTTCTCGTGGGTGTAGGTGCATAAGCTCTGTAGAGTTACAGTCAATGCGTATTGCCATGTTCTTTTTGAAGGACACCCCCTGAGTTGTGCTCCTCGTTGAGTAGTTTTGTTTTCTTCTCTCTACCCTCTATTTTCAAATGTTTTGGACTCCGACTGTGGCCAGGTGTGGAGATTACACCGGCATTTAAAATGAACCCTCGTTCGGGATAACGGAGATCCCTATGGGGCAAGATAATAAAATTGGACTGTTTTAAAATAAAACTTCTTACATCTTTAAAAGTAAAATATTTTAAACTTGCATTTAGCACTCGAGCCAGCTTTTATCCTTGAAACTATCCTTTGCATGCATACATTGTTGCTAGGTAGCGCGCGGTTTGCTGAGTATTCACGTACTCATGGCTTTTCAAGCCCTTCTTTTTTAGAGGTCAGCTAGAAGATCATTTTCTTCTGTCTTTCGGCCGTGGTTTGAGGTTCGCTCCTGCACTCAAGTTGCCTGTGGAGAAAGTGGTTCGTCTTAGTGTTTGCTCTCGCCCGTTGTTCTCACTGCTGTTCCAGTTCTTCCATTCTCAGTAGTTTTGTTCTGCTATAAGAAGTTCAGTAGGTTTTATGGATGATCTCGTTGATTTAATTTATCTTATCTTTGTTTACTCACTCTGTTATGGTTTTTGATTGATCACTTGTGATAAACGTGTTTGCCAATCTCCTGGGATTGGCAAAAGCACGTAAGATCGGGTCTTATCAAAAGGTAAGAAAACTCGGTCGTTACAACTGCCATCAGCAGTGCTGCCGGTTGGATCACAGCGCGATTTAGGAGTTGAGAAACCAACTGCTGTTACAAATGAAAATCAGGAGGTGCCGTCAAAACTGCAAAAGATGTTTGAGCAGCACAGGGAGAACAAGCATAAAAACACTTCTCGTAATCAAGCATAGAACCAAACAAAGCGAGTCAAGAATAAGGAAGCAGAGAAGGCCTCAGGAAATCTACAAGCACTCAGATGCAGCTCAAGGGCAGCAGCAAAAAATGATGATCACACCCTCACTAAGACAGAACGCATGGCTGCAAGAAAGAATTTAGAAGGGCCAGTTATGAAATCCTTTCCGTCCTTTTCAGATTCCCATATTTCTTCAAATATTAGCAACCCGGGCATTTCTTTGAGTAGACATGATAATGAAGTTCATGTATCAGTGAAGTCTCTTAAAAACATAGAAATAGATAGGCTCTCTGGTTCAGCTAATAATAAGAAGAAGAAGAAGAATTGCTCAATGGTTTCTTGTGCTGATGAGGAAGAGGATAATTTAAATACCATTTTTAGCAAAGTATGTGGTGATTTAAATGAACAAATAGAAGAAGAGGGACTAGATCATATCTGTTGCGATCTAAATGTAGTCACTAAGAAGAAGGTACAAAACCTCAGCAAAAAAGTAAAGATAGTGAGGCCATTGAAAAATTTAAACACCACGCCCAAATTGTTTACTCGATGAAAGGAATTTTTTGGAATAGCAGAGGTCTTGGAGACTTGGCTAAACATAGATACTTGGTGATATGGTTAAAGAAGAGCAAATTAATTTTATTGCTCTAATGGAAACTGGTCAGGATGAATTCCCAAATGAGACCTTAAATAAGTTTTCTGGAGGTAGGAAATTTTTATGGCACGCTATGGCACCACATGGTAGATCAGGTGGAATTCTCCTAGGAGTCGATCTCTCTATATTTGACATTGGCTCCATTTTTTAAGGAGAGTTTTTTGTAAAATTCCTACTTAGGAACAAAAATGATGGTTTTAAGTGGGTACTTTATTCAGTTTATGGAGCAGCACAACAGGAACATAAAGAAAGGTTTCTTTTAGAGTTGGTTAACTCTTGCTCTCATGAATCACTCTCCTATATTATTGGAGGTGACTTCAATATATTGAGACATGCAGGAGAAAAGAGCACAGATAATTTTGATTCTAAATGGCCGAATATTTTTAATATGGTCATAGAAGTGCTTAATCTTAAAGAGATTAAAATGTCTGGTCGCCAATATACATGGGCAAGTCATGGAGATGAGCCTACTTATGAGAAGATAGATAGAGTCCTTGTAAGTACAGAATGAGAAGAGAAATTCTCACTATCAACTGTACAAGCAAGAGACAGAAGCCAGTCTGATCATACTCCTCTCCTCCTTAACACAGGTTCTATTACACATAGTAACAGTCAACCTGTTTTCGAATTCGAAAGAGGTTGGTTCCTTAGAGATGGTTTCTATACCATGGTCACAAACACTTGGCAATCCGAAGTTAGAGGTAAAACTCCTATGGAACAATGGCAAAATAAAATCAGATCCTTACGGAAATATCTTAGAGGATGGGCCAAGAACACGGCAGGGATTTATAAAAAAAAAAGAAAAAGAATCTTATAGCCATGATCGATTCATTGGACAAAAAAGCTGATAATGAACCTTTACTAGATCATGAGATAAACTTGAAACATTATCTTAAAGAACGCTTAGTTCATTTACTACGAGAGGAGGAAATTAAATGGTATGAGCGATCCAAAGTAAGAACCTTGCTGGAAGGTGATGATAACACCAGAATTTTCCATTTGGTTGCTAATGGAAAGCACCGTAAACAACACATCCTCCAACTAGAACAAGAAGAGGGGGTAATAATTGGTGATGAAGAATTAAAATCCTACATTACAACATATTATAAAGATTTATTCGGCCCCTGAAACAAATCACTTCACTAAGTTGGAAAACCAGACAGAGGATATCCAACAAGTTAGTGAAGAAGAAAATGAGCTTCTAATAGCACCTTTCACAGAACAAGAAGTGAAAGAAGCTATTTTTCAAATGTAGCATAATAAATCTCTCGGTCCAGATGGCTTTCCAGCAGAATTTTATCAAGTATTTTGGGAAGTGACAAAAAAGGACTTACTAGATCTTTTTAAAGATTTCTATGAGGAAAAATTACCCCTCCATAGCCTAAATTTTAGAATTCTAATTCTTCTTCCCAAGACTAAAGAGGCAACTCGGATCCAACAGT
>BCLH01002165.1:14786-55546 GCA_001602315.1 Zoysia pacifica
GAAAGATTTGAAAAGAAGCTAAATTGCTGGAAGGCAAAGTACTTATCATATGGTAGACGCCTCACTTTGATTAATTCAGTACTAAGTAGTCTTACAAGTTTATGATGTCCTTCTTCGAAATACCAAATAAAGTCATAAAAAAAACTTGATCACTATAGGTCCAGATTTTTTTGGCAAGGAAATGAAGATAAGAAAAAATATCGCCTTGCCAAATGGGACCTTTTATGTCGCCCAAAAGATCAAGGTGGATTAGGGATCATTGACCTACAAATTCAAAATCAAAGCTTGTTAAGTAAATGGATTTTTAAATTACTTAACGATGATGGGATGTGGCAATCAATCCTTAGAAATAAATACCTAGGTTCAAAAACATTGTCACAAACTAATGTGAAACAAGGTGATTCACAATTTTGGAGAGGTTTAATGAAAATCAAAGATCAATTCCTTTCATGTGGATCTTTTATTGTCAAAGATGGTACCCAAACTCGATTTTGGGAGGATACTTGAGTGGTGTGAGACCACTTAAAGAAATATATCCCAACCTTTACCAAGTGGTTCATAGACGGCATGATAGTGTAGCATCAATTTTATCAAGTGAACCGCGGAATGTATCCTTTAGAAGGAGTCTAGTGGGAATCAAGCTCTTCGAATGGGAGAAGCTAGTTGAGAGATTATCACAAGTTAACATATCTAATGAACCGGATACTTTTAGATGGAAGTTGCATAAGAGCGGTTCCTTTACAGCCCACTCTATGTATCAATTTCTAATAAATCAGGGAGCACCCTTTCATCATAAATATATTTGGAAGTTGAAACCTCCTCTAAAAATTAAAATTTTCGTTTGGTACCTCTCTACAGGGGTAATATTAACAAAGAATAATTTAGCAAAGCATAATTGGAAAGGAAGTAAAAAATGTTGTTTCTATAATAATGAAGAAACTATTCAACATTTGTTCTTTGATTGTCATCATGCAAAAAATATTTGGAGAGTAGTGCATACAACTACAGGTATAACTCCACCATATTCTATATCACACATGATGGGAGGTTGGCTTGATTGGGTTAACACAAAAGAAAAAAAAGACTATTTTTGTTTGGATTGCAGCATTATTTTGGGCCATATGGTGTTCCCAAAATGATTTTTTTTTAAGAAATCGAATTATACATCTTTTTTACAGGCTACATTCAGGGGAACTTACTGGTTTCGTTATTGGGCGATGTTACAGCCTAAAGACATAAGAGAGCAATTTTAAAAAGTGAGTGCAGCTCTAGGAGTCACGGCCATGGAAGTATATGCGGTTCAAAGATGGAGAATACATTACGGAATTTAGGCTTACTAGTTCTCTTCTCTTTTGTTTGTTTTTGCTTTGTTTGTGTGGGTGCGTTCAAAGAATTGGAAAAGTTGTAATAAAAATTAGGCTGCGTGCTTTATGCAGAGGCCGGAAACATGTTATGTTTCCTTTATCTAAAAAAAATATAAGAGCCCTTCTAAGGCTCTATTTGTTTCAGATTTTCAATTGACTTTTGAAAAGCTAAAAAGCACAGGATGCTTTGCTGGATTTTAGTGTGCAGAGAAGATAAAAATATATTACAAATGAAAACATTTCAATTTCATCAGCCAACTTTGTAAGTAGCCACCTGTCTGAAGACAAATTTTTGCTTGCTCACCTCTAAGAGAGATAAGACATGAATTCGATCTCAACTGTTGATTTAAAAAGAAAATACAAAGAAACAATTTAATATCAATCAATAATGT
Source organism: Zoysia pacifica (assembly GCA_001602315.1). NCBI lineage: Eukaryota > Viridiplantae > Streptophyta > Magnoliopsida > Poales > Poaceae > Zoysia > Zoysia pacifica. The sequence continues at coordinate 16,543 of BCLH01002165.1, forward strand.
GTCTTTGATTACCCTCACCTGTAAAAATTCACTAATTACTTTTCAAATTGAATAGTATTGTAATTAATAATTATTAGAGAACTTTTACCTCATAAGAAGTAAAATAATAATTTAAACCTTGAGATCAACATAAATGAACGGACCACAATCATTTGGATCTATTTTAGAATATTTCTTATATAATCGGGCCTCTAAACACCCCACCCATTCTTAATAATCTAAATTATAAAATCTACCTATATAATCTAGATTAATAATTCCTAGTATGTGGATCTCGTTTTACAAGTGAATCGCTCTAAATCTTCTCTTTGTTTATACAGAATTCAGAGCAAACTGAAAAACACACCAGAAATATGCATCGATCCTTGCAATAAACATGCACGTTGACACCAAATTATCCAGAGTTTCATTTGTTTCCTTGCTGGCCATGGTAAGTTCCAGATGCTGCCGTTCAAGCATCCACGCAATCTCACTATTCAATTTTCAGGAGTCGATGGGCTGTACAAGCATATCGAACACTTGGTCCAGTCCAGCATGTTTACCCTGGAGCACAGCCACGATCTCGAGCACGGCGAGGAAGGTGGTGCACCTCAACGTCTTCCTTCTCGCATCGCAGCCACCCAAACACTGCGACCAAACAAAATCAATGGAGGATTTAGTACAGATCAGAAGAACAGCACCTTCATTGTTGCAAGCATTGATCATCTATCCAAGTGCGTTGATCAATAAGTAAATAATAGGATTTAGTACACAGAACTTTAAAGTTAGATATATATAAGTGTGTTGATCACACAAGTACAAGGTTATCTTATCTATCCAAGTGTGCTAGCAACACACGAGCACAAAGGTAGGTCTCCAATGTTTCGGTCACACAGCCACAAGGTAAATTAGGATCTAAATATAATGCATCAGCCACACAAGCACAAATATTAGGAATTCAAGTATGCCAATCCTGCAGGCACAAGGCCATGTCTCTAAGTGTCCTAGCCACAAAGACACAAGGTTACTCCCTCCATTCTCAAAATTATTATCGTTGTTGACTTCTAACATTAATTTTAACTATTCATCTATAGTCCAAATCGCGTTCTAGCGCAAAACACATTGTGTCACCGCTCTGGCTCGGCCCATTTGTTCACGTCGTGTTTGTTCATGAAGGTAGGTAGGGTCAATGACAAAACAACACGTGGCATGGCTCACGATTAGAGCAGCGTCCGAGTCTCAGAGCAGCCACAGTGTGCCGGTGCTTGAGAGATGTGAATCAGTGCTTGCGGTTGAAAACGAAGCACCGGTGAAAGTTGTTTCACCCGCTGCTTCAGCTGGAATGAGAGAATCTTCAATGGGGTCCATACCTCTCCAAGCAACGATGCTTCCACTGTGAACAGATGGAGAAACAAGCATCGGTGCCTCAAGTGAATAACTTAGATCCATACATTGTGGGTGGTCTCATGGGATGAGCTGGTGGCTCGTGATTAAGTGGAGGATTTATGGGTATGAAGATCACATGAATAGTTGCTTTGGCTTTATTCCTTCAATGCTACTAGGTCTATAACAGTCAGTTTGGATCCACCAAAATTATAATAATCTATATTATAAAATCCATAGGGAATTCAAACAAGATAGATTTTATTTCATACTATATAATCTGGCTATCCACAATCTTATAATCCAATTATATATGTGCCTCACACCCCAGCTAAATCATATTACACCTCACAAAAGACATCTTAACCGTCACTCATCATATTACCCATTCGATTCCTTCAATCTATTGTCTGGATTTGAAGTGCTTCTGTTGACTGCTAATGGTCAAGATAGCGATATGAATGCATTTTGTCATAGCATATTTAATGCTGTCTTGATGATGTCAAGTAGATAGGTTTTATGTGAGATGACAATTTCATAGTATATTCTAAAAGGTGTCATAACATTTTAAATGGGGCAATTTGCTATAGGACATTGTAAAATTATGGCATTTGCTGCGAGACACAAATTTAATTTACTTGCTGCTGGACTCCACGTCTAGTTGTATCTCAATGTCTAGGAGCAAAGAAATTTCATTTTAGTATAGGATATGCCTCCTTTTTATAGTATCCTGTTGTAACACCCCATGTTTCTAAGAATAAAGATCAAGGTTGGATTCAATTTTCATCCTGCCTTAGTTTGTTTAAAATGGAAAATCTAGTTTGAACGCCAAGATCGAGCTGAAAAACCTTCAACCCCCCTGGCTTGGCCTGTTTCCTCCCCTTTCCCTGGCGTGCACAGCCGTGCCAGTAGTTAACCTGGCTCTGTCTGTTTCATCCTTTGCGCTGCAGGGTAAGGGGTCTTTGGATTGCGGAATTTTTTTTAATCCTGTATTTTTTCTGTGAAATTAAATTAATTCTTATAAAATTTCTTCATAATCCCTGTGAAATATTTGTGTTTCAAAAGAGCCCTAAGTGCTCGACCAACCTTGCTTTCTCCTTCCTTGCTGAAACCAGTGCATGGAGTGAAGGTCGTGACCGAAGTTTTGTTCATCCATGTCCAACCGTCTCCGGTGAGCTTTGGACGTTGTTACCCCACGTTTCTCCGTCCATGCTACGTACCATCCCTAGACGTCAAGGAATCATTTGATTCTTCACTCATGATCACCGGAACGCAAGGACGGTCCTTCAGAATATCGCCGCGCCGCAGGCGTCGGGAACCGCGCACCCCGCCGCGGTTTCTCAACTATTCTAGCTACATAATCCAGATTTTAATAATTCGCAGTGCATCCAAAGAAGATTAAAATATATGTAACCACTTATTTATTCATGGAACGGAGCAAGCTGGCATCCAAGAAAAATAGCACCAAGGTATCCAGAGTTCATTTTATTCATCGCTGGAAATTTCCAGCTGCTGCTGCCAGCTGCCGTTCAGGTTCAGGCATCCATCCACGCAACCACACTACTCAATTTTCAGAGAGGCGATGCGCTGGACAAGCATGTCGAACACTTGGTCCCTGTCCAGCATGTTGACCCTGGCGCACCGGGCGTCCCCTCCGCTCTGCTCACCGCCGCGCGCCATGATCTTGAGCTCGGCGAGGAAGGCGGCGCAGTCTTCGACGTCTTCCTCCTCGCATTTTAGCCACGCGAAGGCTGCAACCAGATATATGAAACCAACGGAGGATTTAGTACGGATCAGAAGAACAGGAACTTGGAAGGTTTGCAGTTGCAAGCGTTGGTTGATCTGCTGTAACGTACCAGGGCAAGCTGCGAAGGTTTGCTTGGTGAAGTTGCAGTAGCCGGAGGTCACCTCCTGCAGGCTGAACGCGCCGGACGCGGCCACAGCGGCTCGCAGGGCGCGCCAGCGCTCCGCCAAGCACCGCCGCGCGAAGTCGAAGAGACGGGGCACGCCGACCAGCCGGAGCTCGTAGGTGTCGGAGACCACGCTGAGGAGCTTGGTGGCGCGCAGCTGCGAGTCCTTGCACACGCCGATGGTGCTCCGGTCGACGAAATACACCATCTTCCTCGCCACGTCGCGGTCCTTCACCAGCGCCCACCTGCAGGCGGCAAGAAGAAGCGATCGATATCACCAATGTCAGAGGTACAGCACCGGTGCCGCCGATGATGATTTTACCCGCGCGACGTCGATAGTTATGACGTGTACCCGATCCTCGTGCCGGCGTGGCCGGTTAGCTTCGACAGGGCGAAGAGCATGAGGTCGTGGGCAGCGCGCGCAGTGATGGCCGTGTACTGCGGCCAGTAGTACACCAGGTCGTGGATGGCCTTGCCGGCCCCCGAGCTCAGCGCGGCCCGTCGGACGGCGCCGTCCGGGTTATTCGGCGAGCAGACCAGCTCGATGTACTTATCGCCGGTGAACACGTTGGCGTTGCCGGCCCAGCGGAAGTGCCCCGAGATCTGGACGTTCGTCTGCGGCGGATACGACTGGCATGCATGGCATACATACACGCGCAAGGTCAGTCACTCATCGATCTTTCATGGCGGGTAATTAAAGAGTGAAGAGTCTGCTGTTAGTTTCCGTGATCATCTTACCGAGTAGTACGGCGCCGCCGACACGACGGGGACCGGCTTGTCGTCGTCGCTGGCGTCCACGCTGAGCGCGTACATGGCCGCCTGGAAGAGCTGGGTGGCGCCGTTGCCGACCACCAGGTGGTACCCGTCGACCACGGCGTTGCCGACGAGGCGGTGCAGCCGGCGCACCTCTCGCTCGAACGCCGGCTCGAGGAACCAGCAGAGCTCCTCGGCGTCGGCGACGTAGCTCAGCGTGCGCGGCCCCGGGATCACCGTCGTCGCGCGGTCCCCGACCTCCCGCCAGAACGCCAGGTACATCATCGGGTCGCCGCTGCACGCACGTCCGCGCACCAACCCAAAAAAAAAAAAACGGTCAGATCAAACGCTGCAGTGCTGTGGTTACCGTACCGACGGCAAGAAGAGCAGTGGACGCGCGCGCACAGCTCGAGGTTGAGAACAGCGTCCGCCGCGACGACGTGCTCCGGCGCCGCCGCGTCCTCCGTCGGCTGGACCTGGACGCCGTCCGTCCCCGGCCTCGTCGCCGCCGCGCCGCGGCGGCGCCGGTCCTCGACGAAGCTTCGAACGAAGAACACGACGGAGGCGACGTTGCACGCCAGCATCGCCAGCACGGCGAGCCAGCCCCCGTCAACCGTAACGTCCTCTCTGCGCCCGGCCATCGACTTGCACTCGATCGACAGTCACCTCTCTTCTCGCAGCGGGAGACTGGCAGCGGAGATCGAGTCGTCGGCGACCTTACCTTGCTCCGACTACAACAACAAACGAGTGAGAGGCGAAGGTCCGTGCCTGTGTGTTCTATATAGCCTCGGCCGGCGGGCGTTCGCGACACGTCGCCGCGCGTGCGTCTCGCCGGTGGCGTGACGCGCCGGGAGACGACGACGGAGGAGGACGTGGCGTCGTGCTGGCGACAGTATCCTGATCGTCTTCTCCAGCCGAGCTAGGTGCAACTGATTTCGGAGCGATCGATGATGCTGCACCACACCAAACTCAGGTGAGTGAGCAACGCGATCGAACGAATCGTGTGGTCCAAAGTGCTTTTGTGAAATGACAAAACTTGACAAGTAGACAAAACAGGATGACACGACATTACGCTTGAGAATTTGGAATGGCTACACATCAGATCGTAGCGTATGCTTGCTTGGCACTGCCAATATGAGACAAAAAGGGCAGCAAAACTTTTCTGCCTCCTTTGGGACACAGGAATTTGAATTGTACAAAACTTTTATAATAATCAGTTCAATTTCACAGAAAAAATGCAAGATTAAATTTTTTTTTCCCGTAATACAACGGAGGTCTTCGTTGGCTCATCGCACGAAAAAGATGGCACACTGGCAATCTGAATGAACAAGATCGAAAAGCACCCCAACAACGGGGTCACAGAAAGCAAGCGTTGTGGCACCACCTTAGCACAATTTGAGAGAGCATGTCTGTACGTGCATCAGTCTACAACGTGATTTAACAATAATATCAATGGCGAATGACAAAAAAAAATGTTCAAATCCTGTTCAAAGATATTCACAGTCCTCTCCGCTCAGGAACACAACCGGCTGAGCTCCGGAGCAGCTTCTATATCTGCTCACCGGCCGTACCAGCCTCTGGGAGGCTGGGCGTCCATGTCATTCATCAGCTTGTCGAGGACCACGTTCAGATCGACGTTCTGGCCGTTCTCCGTCAGCTTGCGCACCGTCGCCCTGACCTGGTCCCTCGAAAACCCCATTGTGGCAACTTTCTCGATCACGTCGTCAATGGGGACTTTGCTGCCTGAAGAACCACTTGGACCGGAGCCGACCGGCGCAGCTTGGGGCAGCACCTGAGCGGTGGGGAGGCGGCCGTAGTTGCCACTTCCACCAGGGGTGAAGGGCGAGGGTGGCTTCATTCCAGCATTGCCTTGGCGGGATGGAGACCCGCTGTAACCATATGGTTCAGAGTAACCAGGTCCACCCTGAGGTTTGTATCCGGTGTTGTAGGAAGGTGGTGGCCCGGAGTTAGGCCTGACTGCAGGAGGCTCATACATCCCAGGGTTTGGCCCGTAGAAAGGAGGTGCAGGTCCAGTAGGAGACTGCATGTAAGGGGGTGGGGGGCGTGCATTTGGTGGATAGCTCTGAGTGGGAGGTCCATAAGGAGATGATTCTTCCAGCTGCTGAGGCACTGACGGTGGCTGTGCCGCTGAGGGATTAACACTAGCAGGAGGGGAAGGTTGAGAATATTGAGCGTACTGGGGTGGGGTTTGGTAATGTTGTTGCGGCGGTGCCTGTGGAGCTTGAGGCTGCACAGATGGTGGGGTCTGGTATTGCGGGTGTGTGGCCTCAGAAGGCTGTGCAGATGGGGCATAATATGATTCATGTGGTACGGTTGGAACCGGTGGAGCGGATTGGGCAGGCGGAACCGATGGCACCTGCGGGTGTGGTGAATGTCCAGGAAATTGTGCTGGGTTTTGAACTGGGGGTGGAGGTGGAGCAGTTGGGGCAGGAAGGGCAAGCATTGTTGCCTGTGGTTGGGCGTGGGGAGGGGCTTGGCCTTGTGGTTGAATGGTTGGCTGGGGAGGAATCGGTTGCTGCCGTGAGTCTGCGTGCCCAGCACCGGTATTTTCTGATTTAGCATCCTCTGCTTTGGGTACTTTCATGTTTGCAAGTTGGATCTGGGTCTCAACAATTTCCTGCTTGTCACGCAAAATTTGAACACCAGCTTGAACCTGCAAGTTGTGTGGATATGAGACTAACAATAAAGATGGTTATAGAGTTATGGGTCCAAAAACAACTACAAATGAGAAACAAATGCAGATATATATTTCCCAGGCTTGAAAGTTACTAAACGACATTTTGAAGAGAAAAGGAGAAAAAAAATGACAATAGAGTGCTCACACCAGGTGGATGCACATAGAACGCATGTAAAACCATGAAGTAAAGTATGTTGTAGAATGGAGAAAACTACGATAAAGCAGGCCAGTGTGTGAATGGTCTGAGTCAAAGGATCAGACAAGGTAAAAATATTTAAGAACAAGATGTTGCAGCTCTAAGTGATACAGTGCCCCTGTCTGAGACAAAGAATTGCAAACTAATGCATAAACTCGAATAATGGCAGCCATTTCCACCTTAAATTTATATAAATCAGAAGAGTATGTAGAATGTTAGTTGAAAGACAAAGCTACAGGTGAGAAACGAATGCAGGGCTTTATTTCCCAGTCTGGAAAGTCACTAAACCACAATTTGAAGAGAATGGAATATGTTAAGATAACATGGCATGTACAGGTAATATATCTCACAGACACAGCATATACCATCTGTAAACATCCAGAAGGAAAACTAGAAGGAAAAGTCCAGCACACATAGTTCGGTTTCAATAATAATATTTTGCACTAGGAGTAGCACACAGACTAGTTATTCCATGTAACTGAAGAAAATGGAATTCCAGCATGGCCTCATGACTCATTCTTAAGAAAAAGAGGGATAAAGAAGGAAACACAAGGAAGTTAAGCTGTTCTATTGCATCGAGTCAGAGAAAGGGGAGGGGCCATATACGAAAGCTAACCTCACGCAGTGTGTTCTCAAATTGCCTCAGTTTCCCATCAGTGCTGCCATTGTAATTGCCAATTGTTAACTTCAGCTCACCAATAGAGCTCTCAAGATGGTAAGTTCTGTCCTCCAGCTGTGAAAGCCTTGAGCTGACACCTTCCAGTGCATGCAGAAGGTTATCAGTATATTTCTTCATGGTACGATCAATATCCACAATGGTGACAGGACTGAAGCTGCTCCTTTCTTCTTCATGACTAACTTTCTTTAGCACATGAGGCTCCAATAAACCAGCACTCTGCATGGTAGAGTGAAACAGGATAAGTATAGACCATGAAACTGAAGAGACAAGCAAGGAGTGAGCTATGCCATGTTAAACTGATAACAATCACGCATCACATGAACAAGATATTTGTATCCTGGATTCGCTTTTAAAGTACAGCTACTGACAGAAGTATTGGATATTCGATACTTATGTTCTGCATGTAACAATTAAACAGAAAACACACACCAAGCCACCAAGGGCATGAATAGTAGCCAATAAATTCCAGAATTTCTGGAGGGAATCAGTCCCCATAATTTGCTGTCAACACAAAGAAAATGTGTATTATGATATATAATATTAACTTCACAAGGTATTTTCTGGAAAATATAAATTTGTGATTATAATGATAACTTTGCAAACATAAAGACAACACAGATTTGTTGGATCTTTGATGCAGTATTTGAACGATATATACCATATAACATCACAACAAAGATAGAAGGTAAAAAAAAAGGGAAAGTAACAATTAAATCACAGAGATGAAAGTGGCATTCATATTCACTTCACAGAAAACAAATATTCCTGAGAATGAGACACCTAGCAAGGGGCAAGGATCACAAAAGCAGCAAAATTTAGAGCAATGATTTCAAGAAAACAGATGGATACATAGGTTATTGTGATGCAGGGTTGAAACTATCAACAATTAGGAATTTTGAATATTCACAATCGGGGTTTCATATTCATTAAACGAGGCACCATATATCCAATTTTGATGACATAGCAAGAGAGATAGAGAGAGATAGAGACTCAATTGGATGAAACTGGGTATACATGATTATCTAGATTTGAAACTGCTAGAACCTAGCATTGGAGGATATAAATTTCATTTCATAACATATAGACAACCAACGGAACAGCACTAAATTAAGTTATACAGAGTATGAAACATTCAAATAAAATTATGCACTGTAGATATTGTTCATTTGAGGTTTCAAAACACTCTTGTAAACAATAAATGAAACACCCCTTTGGGACTAGCCTTAGGTTAAAAATGAAAATGAACTCAGTATCACAATTTAGTTAATCATACCGCAAGTGCTATCAATGTTAAAAGGTTTTATCTACAGAACTAGCAATAGGCAGGTCACTACAGGTATCAAGTGCAGAAGTGCTATCTCTGCTTAAAAAGGCAAAAACAGCAAGTGGCTGGCCATCCTTGTTTCTAGGGCCGGTTAGAAATATGCCATTATAATTTTTCACTGCAATACCGCTGTCTAGCTCAACTCTAACTGCTAGGAGCAGGAAGCAACCAAATAAACAACAATAAGAAAACTTGTTCGATTTACAGGTACATGAGCACCACAAACGGATCTACTAGTGGATAAGTCTGCTCGACAGCTCGAGGGAGGCAAGCCTTAAACTACCTTGATGCCGGCCGACGCGGACTTGGAGTCGAGCGACCCCCAGGAGGCGACCGCGGCGGGAGTCGAGCCGGCGGGGACGGCGCTGGTGGCAGCCACGGAGGGGCGGATGGGCTGGAAGTCGTAGCTGGGCAGCACCTCATCGGCGGCGCCGCCGACGCCGTTGGACTCGCCGTAGTGCTGGGTCCGCCGCGCGCGGAGGCTCTCCGCGTCCTCCTGCGGGTCGGGCCCCATCAGATCGGCCAGCCCGCCGCCGCTGCCGACGGAGGGCGGGGGCGAGGACCCGGCGGCGGCGGAGGCGCCGGAGCCCGACGCGGCGAGGCCCTGGATCTGCTTGTCCATGAACTCCGACGCGTTCATCGCGGCGACACGCGAGGTGAGGCGGGTGAGCTCTGATCGGGGTTCGTTGGGGTCAGGCGGTAGCTTGTGCTTATCAATCAACGATCTGCTTGACGAAGAAGGTATCTTTTTTTTTTTTTAATTACGCGTGGACGCGGAGCGGAGGGAGGGCTTTCCGGTATGGGTTGGGCCGGAATTTTCGGTGATTAGGCTGTGGGCCCTCCCACCTGTAAAGCCCATGAGAGATCACCGGGCTTTAGAGATGTTTGGGCCGACGAACACCTTGAATAGATGGTCCAACGAGCCGTGTTAGATGGGTCGGCTTGAAGCATGAATTTTCTAGCTCGGCCTATTAAATTTGTACTAGCCTGCTAGGCCTATATCGGCACGGCCCATAGTTACATTGGGCCGGATCTAGCCCGACGCTATTGCAGGCCGTACCGGCCCGGTCATGGAATTTAACGGATCTGGCCTGATCCACCACGGGCTGTACCATGTCTGGGCCGCGTAAAAATAAGGAAAAAGTCCTATTTTGGTTCTATTGTGGTTGTGCGGTTTTCATAGTTCACTTACAAAAGTGGGTAGTGGAGGTCCTTCAACTTTCGATACCATTCGTTTTTTTGCTCATCGGCTGTTTTGAACAGCGGTTTTCGCTGACGTGCAGTTCACGTGGTGATTTCTGGTGACGTGGATAGCTAACGTGTCATTGCTTCACTCAAAATTTAAAAACAAATACTTAACAAGCTCGAAAATTTATAAAACTTTGCGTATGTTTAAATTATTTAAAAAGAAACAACTTTTCATTTAGGTCCAATTTCAAATTAAAACACATATTTTATTTTTAAATTTTAAAAGATAAATAACCATTTTAAAGTAAAAAAACATGTAGAGATAAACCTTATGATAAAATTTCACAATTTTATATAAGTATTTTTGAAAAATAAATGTTTCACATATATTTTCTTTGAAAATTTTAATTTTCACTTTTTGAACTCAAATTCAAATTTAAGCCAAAACCGAAAACACAGGGGATCACATGAGTATCTATTTGGCATGGCAGCACCCTGATTATGATCACCAGGTAATTCACCGTTTGTGGTTACTATAGCAATAATCTTTGGAAAATGGGAAACATGAAAATTTGAATTTGGGTTCAAAAAGTGGATTTAAAATTAAATTCAAATTCAAAAGTAAAAAAAATTCCAAAGAAAATGTATGTAAAAAATTTCTTTTTAAAAATATTTATAAATATAAGAATTTAGGAAAAATTGTGAAATTTTATCATAAGGTTTAAATGTCTCGATATTTTTTTTACTTTTAAATGGCTATTTGTATTTTAAAATTTTAAAATAAAATATGATCTGAATCTCAAATTGGACCTAATAAAAAGTTGTTCCTTTTTAAAAAATTTAAATATATGCAAAGTTTCATAAATTGTTGAGCTCGTGAAGTATTTGTTTTTGAATTTTGAGCAAAACAATGACACGTTAGCTATCCACACCACAAATCACCACGTGCACTGCTACGTCAGTGAAACCGCTCTTCAAAACAGTTGAGGAGCAAAAACGAAGTGTATGGAAAGTTGGAAGACCTCCGCTACCTGGTTTTGTAAGCAGAGGATAAAAAAAACGCACAACCGTAATAGTGAGGGATCAAAATAGTACTTTTTCTTAAAAATAAAGCTTTGAGTGGGCCTATCTAGCACAGACCGTTCGGCCTGATTATTGTACCATCGGAAAAGCCTTCCACCATTCTGCGGGCCTTTTCGTGATCAAGAATTAAATTTTGGGCCGAATAGTGATCCGGCCTTGTTGTCGACGCCGACGAGCACACGCCCACCGCGCGGCGCGGCGCGGCGCGTCCGACGGTTCGGGACATGGCCGGCGACGAGGAATGGAGCAGCGAGTCCGTGGCGTGAGTTTCAGCAGTGTGTGGCGAAGCGGGGATGAAATCGGACGCCACCCGGAGGGCTCCGTTCCAGCCGTAGTGCGCGTGCCACGGCCGTCCGCGCTCCGGGGCTGCCTCCGGGAGTTTCACGCGACATGGCCGCTCAATGGTCTACGGCCGCCGGCAGGGTGCTCGACGAAATGCCCGTCCGCGACGCGGTGTCCTGGAACCCGCTCCTCGCTAACGTCTCCGCGGACGCGCTCGCGGACTCAAGTGTACGCGCACCGGGCTTCGGGATCGAGGGCAGCGGCTGCAGTGTTTCCCTCACCTTGATCTTACTGCCTGATGAAATGTTCCTCCGCACACCTGGCCGCGAGTCCGGATCCTGATCATCTCATATTTTCTTTATCTCTCCAAAATCCAAATGCCATGCTTCCCTTCGTCGTGATGACCACGCTGCTAGAGAAAGGAAAATTTGATAATCTCTCATGTATTCATGACATGTGGGACCATCTCTGCCTATAACACGTGGTTCCAATGTCAAATTGTCGAAGCCCAACCAAATGAGTCCTAGATGTGAAAATAGCTTGTAGAGAAAAAGCAGGCATTTTGAGTTGTTAGATTGGTTTGGATGATTATCAGAGTACCGCTGCTGCTTCAAATGCTTTTGCCCACTGGAGTGTGCTTTAAGGTGAAGGTACCATCATTCACTCGTTCACTAATCATGATTCATCAGTTAATCGTAGCTATTCTGATCCTTTTGTTTGTGCAGTGGCAGCATACTCTGTATGATCATATCCATTTGGTATATATTATAGAGGGTGAGGACTGAGGAGCTGCCCAGACCGCAAGTGCTGTTTCTGAATTACTATGAACTCTGCTATGTCGCCTCCGATTCGCTAGTGATTTATATATAGTTGTAGGAAGATTTCCATGGCTAATGCACACCGTGGCTCATGTTGGTGGTGGCATGTCTCTGTGGAGTGGACTAGATTTCTTAATTGAATTCAAGATTTGTCACGGTGAGTGCATCTGTACTCTGTTGTCCATGCAAAATTTCAAATTTAGTATCGATCCTTTTTCTTAGCATTCAGTTTTGGGATCATTTTCTTCTAATTTTGTTTCTGCTTATCTTTTTATGTCATATTGTATTCACTTCAGCTTTATGTTATATGCTAGTTCTGGCCCATTACCATATAAATTCTACTGCTAGATTGTGTAGAACCGGAAAAAAATTTAGCTACGCTTTATTTCACAAACATGTGATGCACCCTATATATATTGTATAAAATTTTAATTTGCACTATTGTTTCATACACATAATCAGGTTTTCATATTTTTCAAGTAGGTATGCCTTTCCAAAAACAACTCGTAAAAAGTGAGTAGTCATCGTGATAAGATCATTGTCTATCATTTCTTACTCTGCTACAGATATTGCATTGCAACGTAATACTTTAATAGTGTTCTTTTCATTAGTTTTTTGTGGTCTATTGTGCTCTTGGTAGATAACACTCTCTCAAATTCTCTTAAGATTCATAGCAGAAGACAGAGCTGGTTCAGTTAGGGCCCATGTTGCGAGCTGGAGAAACCAGCTTCTCATCATTTAGCGTTATAGAAATAAAAGATCAAATGTGACATCAGTTTTGTCTGCCTTTAGTTGGGGCCATGACATACTGGTCAGCCATCTTTCTACGCTGCAAAAAGCTAATTGACTTCATTTTTGTCTGTTCTTTTGGATCATAGCATGCTGCTTAGTTCTTGCTGTTTAACACCGTCCAAATGCAGGTGCACCTGTACTTTTAATTTATTCCTGCTTTTCTTTTGATGTTATACAACTGCTACAACATAGCGGTTCCCTTAATTTCAGGAAGGGGTCACTATGAGGTGATGCAATCCTTTCATGATAAAAAGTTTTCAAATGTTCATGATCATATCAGCTGAACGCATATACCTTCCCTAGCTTTCGCTGTATTCTTCTTTTTAGGTGCAGTGCCAAGCACGGTAAATGCTTTTGTTTTTACCTATCCTCCATCATGGGTTCCTAGTGTATTTTACTGTATAAGATGCAATTCTTTTCTAAGTTCAATGCAAGGACGTTGGCCTCTATTTTGGAAGTGTTGTTCGCTGTGTTGTTCTATATTTGACGTCATTTGACCATGGAATCAACTATTATTTAGAGAAACTAACATAGGGGCTATGATGGATCCAAGTATGATTGATGGTCTCAATGTGTGCGAGAGTTTGAGAGCCACCACAATTAGCCATCGATGCTTGCATTGTTGTCAATTCGTTTCATTCTTAATGTGTGACTGCTAAATAATATAATTCTAGTGGCATAGTCGTGCGGTAAAAAGCAAAAGTAATCTTTCTTGAGAACCCTGTTAACAATCCTCCAATTTCAGGAGAAGATTGGAGCTGATGCTAAACAAGCAACGAATATACTGCATGATTAAATGAGCATGAGTGTGGAATGGGGACACCAACCTAACCAAAAAATCAAGTGCATATGATAAAAGGTGATGAGGTCACAAAGCAGAGAAAGATGGTTTACAGCTACACTATATGAATACTTTTGGGTTAATTGCTGCTTAGAGCGGAAAGAGATCAAAGGACTCAATTCCACTTCCCACAGAACCCGGGCACTGCTCTCGAGGTGGTTCTCTGAAGAATAATTATCTTGTTTAATAAAATAAGAAGTGACAATGTATAGCTTGTGTGACTTGACCATATATCTGAATATTTCATCATTTCACAGTGTATTGAACGGATGATTGACTTTTGTGGTCGGCAATTCTATATTTTTATTTTTTGATTTTATTTTTCATGTTTACAGATGCACCTTTGTGCAAAAGGATAAGCAATTTGTACTGGCAAACTGGTTGATGGACAAAGTGGTCGCTCACAATATAAGAGAGTGCAATTCTATTGCTATCCATTTTACTAGCTTTCCTCCCGGTAATGCTGTTATTGACATCTATATGCATTTATCTTGATACAGCAAACATATTATTTGGATATGTTTTAAATAATTTTGAACCTTGAGTATTATTGGATAGGAAATAAATGCAAAATACACAGCACTTGTTACTAGGTACTGAAACTGAGATCTTCTCTGAAATCTGAAACATCTTTTACTTGTAGAACCTTTTATGTAAAAAAAAAATTAAAGATGTTCATGATTAAAGTTCCTTGTGTTTTCAAGTGCAAATGCTTCTATTTTCTAAAGCATCTCAAGCCAACAACTATGAATGAGATGATTATGTAGCAATAATTCTTTCAGCTTTTTAGTAACTGGTGGGCACATATTTTCCTTCACAGGTCATGCTCAGTTTCAGATATTGGTAACATGTTCTTTCCCTTAAAAAAGAACATGTTCATGGAAACCATCAGCTTCCAGTGCCAGATGGGTGCATCTGTGTTCAAGAGGGCCACAAGGCAGACTCCAAACTATTTCACAAGGTAACCATTTAGAAATGAGCCAGAGATAAGCTGCTATGCTGGAAACTCTGTTCAGTTCTATCGGAAAACTTTTAACAATTCTTTTCGGAAAGATCAAATTTCGGAGCTCTTTTTGCTCATTGCTCTCCACTGCTGGCTCACTAACCTGACTTGTTTATGGATAAGACATGTCTAACCTGCCCATAATTGCACGGAATTAAACAAATGGCCACCTCCCCCAACGACATCTGTGTTGATCTGTTCCACCATCACCTTCTCACATGATCCCTATCCTTGTCCTTGTGTATTGTATTCCCCATGTCTTTTACCCCTCCATGTGCCCTACCGCCTCCCCACCCCTCACGCCTAGATTCTCTCCTTGTCAAGGTCCACCATTTCCACTCTTAAACAAAGCAATCTCCCCATTTTACTGTTGCTTGCAAGCTAGATTTTGAATATTGCAGTTTTTTATGTATTCCCTTTCTCTCCTTTTTTTCCCTTTTAGTTTGAAATTTATCCACCTTTGCTTCTCCTAATCGTAAAACTCACATTGGCTTTTGGTTTGCAGGTATTTGTAAAATTTATTATATTGTTGATTACCAGTAGCCAGCAGCCACACCATGTCTACAATGGCCTACAAACAAATGGGAGATTATATTGTTGAGAAGATGAGGTCACGCGGCAAGTATCTCCAAGAGTCCACAGCCTCACGTGGTCACTTGATCACTTTTGCTTAACATAATCAAGGAATCAATACACCCTACATGAGATGCCTTTCAACTACTGGTCGACTTAATTGCCACTGTGACTATTGCAAGCGCCACGGGATGAACAGAAACATTGACAATTTGCAAACAAAACTGCCAATGTCATATGCATCAAGGAACAAAATAGGAGCAGGTGAGCAAGTTTAGGTCTAGATCTAGATCATGATGCAGTGAAAACCTTGGAAGCTGTGCATCGTGCACATGATTGTACTTTATTTTTTAAACCTGCCATGAAAGCTTAATCCTTCCCTTGCGTTCATGTAAATGGTTAGCCTTTCAGTTTATACCCGCTTTCACCGTCCCTACTGCTGCACACTTATGCGCTGAAGCATTGTTACCCATAGTATTCAAATTCTGCCTATAGTTTTGGTTCAATACCTGTTGAGCAATATTACGCATCTTGTGAATTGTGATTTTATCAATGGTAACTAATGCTAATGTACTTGATTGTCAGGTTAATCATCAGATGAGTTTGTTCTGAAGCCTAGTCATTCAGGGCACGTACATAACCGATTGATGGTTCTACTTCTACCTATGTACATGTATGTTATCGTAGCACAGGTCACTTATCTGAAACTCTATTTTTTACTGTGTGAAAACAGAGCATGAGTTTGCACCATGACCTTATCAGGTAAAACAACCAGGGCTGCAAGAGAAGTTCTACTTCCAACGTAAATCCCCTGCAAGTTCCATTATCTTCTACGGGATCGGTAACGTTGCAGTGGTAATCAGAGCAGCTCATTTACCGATGGGAATTTGGAGAGGAAGGTAGATCTAGATCCGTGTGCCTGCAAAATTTCCTGCACTTTTGCTGTAATATATTTCTTCTGCGAGATGGCTGCTGCTTCGTTTACATTAGCAGAAAGTACAGTGGTCAGTAATTAACAAAGTCCTCTGCAGTGGAAAGGCAAGATTAGATCTAACCGCGGGCATGTGACAGCAGCTCCATTGAAGGTTTGAGATCCAATCCTCTGTTTAATCTGCCAGGAAACAGCCTCTGCCATTGAGGCTTATACAATTGTTACTGCATGGAATGAATGAACTGTTTCTCACTCACCTCCATGCCATGTGTTACCACTGGGTCACCAGCTGGGTTGTTCCCTTTTATTCTTACTTAACTTTCAACTCTGGAGATTCCCCCCTCAGTAGTTCAATTGTCACCATCCAGTGATGATAATTACAGCGCAGGACTTACTGGCTGCTCACGCGATTACTTTAAGAAATGGCTATATGTTTGGTGTGGCAGAGAAATAGTTGATCTAAATGAGATCTGTTGATCTTGGAAACATATCAAACTATATGAGATATGCTGATCTTAGAAATTAGCGGAAGTAAAATTTACCTATGTCTTGTTAGCTGAATTATTTCTCTTTATTTTTCAGGAAAAAAAAGGAAAAGATATTTACCCTGAATTCTGACACTCAAGTCTCAAAGTTTGCGGATATGCGCAAGATATGTTTCCGTGGATTGATGTTAGTTCACAATCTCAAGACTTCCAGCAGTACCGGTTGATGTACCCTGTTATTTCTTCAATTTCAAGTTGCTTTACTTCAATTACGTCTCTGAAAAACACAGATTTTTGCAACCAAGCCCTTGCTGGCTGTCAAATGCTTCTCTAACAGCATACAACCTACATTCTTTAATTGTTGTCGCCGTTGACTTTTAATTTTAATTTTGACTAATTATCTTATTAAAAAATTTGATAAATATTATATATTTTATTATAATTTTATTTATTATTAAAAGTATTTTAACTTCACCTTATAAGTTTATACATTTGAATTTGAATTTATTTTTTGAATAAGATGAATGATTAAAATTAAGATTAAAAGTCAACAGTAATAACAATTAAAGAATGAAAGAAGTATTAATTTATAATATCCCCCGTGCCACACAGGCTTTTCATGAAGTTACCCA
This sequence comes from Zoysia pacifica, assembly GCA_001602315.1. Taxonomy (NCBI): domain Eukaryota; kingdom Viridiplantae; phylum Streptophyta; class Magnoliopsida; order Poales; family Poaceae; genus Zoysia; species Zoysia pacifica. The sequence goes on from BCLH01002165.1 coordinate 34,093, forward strand.
ACTGCTAGGTCTGATGCCGCCGGTGCGGCTTTGAGGCGCCATCTTTTCCTCTGGGCACCAAAGCTGTTGCCGCCATTAAAAAACTCGCTCCCATCTAAAGAACACTCCATGGCAAGGCAATTAGTCGTTGGTGCCCTGCTCAAAATTTAAAAAAAGTTACCCTCCAATCCTAGCACTAAGCTAGCAATTAGCAGCAGTAATAGCACTCTTCAACATAATTCCTCTCTCTCATCCCTATTTAGGCCTCACTCTACTTCTCTCTCTCGTCCTACAGCTACAAGTATATAAAACTTGCAGCATCATACATGGCCTCACTTTCTCTCTCTTCTTCCTCTGCTTCTGTCTAGTCTTGCAACATAAGCAAGACCAAGATTTGAGAGCAATTAGCAGTGGTACATTGCTGTTCTTCACTGTTAGCTAGCCTTTTTGTATCGTGTTCTTGGAACTTGGACATATACTTACAGTTCAGTACGAGTGCTGTGTGTTGTTAGAGAGTTTGTGTACGGGTTTTGGTGTTATGATGATGGGTAGAAGAAGCAAATGGCGGCCGGCCGTGGCGGCGTGCGTGCTGCTGGTGTTCTGCGTGGGCTGCGCCGTCGCCGTGGACGAGCACGGCGCGGCGCTGCTCGCGTGGAAGGCGACGTTGCGGGGCGACGACGCGCTGCCGGATTGGAAGGCGGGCGACGCGTCGCCGTGCCGGTGGACCGGCGTGACGTGCGGCGCCGACGGCGGCGTCACGGAGCTGAACTTGCAGTTCGTCGACCTATTCGGCGGCGTGCCGACGAACCTGACCGCGCTGGGCGCCACGCTGACGCGGCTCGTCCTCACTGGCGCGAACCTGACGGGGCCGGTACCGCCGGAGCTCGGCGCGCTGCCGGCGCTGGCGCACCTCGACCTCAGCAACAATGCGCTCACGGGGTCGATTCCGGCGGGGCTGTGTCGGCAGGGGAGCAGGCTCGAGACGCTGTACCTGAACTCGAACCGGCTGGAGGGTGCGATTCCGGACGCCATCGGCAACCTCGCGGCGCTGCGGGAGTTCATCTTCTACGACAACCAGCTCGCCGGCAAGATACCGGCGGCCATCGGCCGGATGGCCAGCCTCGAGGTGTTCCGCGGCGGCGGTAACAAGAACCTCCAGGGCGTGCTCCCAACGGAGATTGGCAACTGCTCCAGGCTCACCATGATCGGCCTCGCCGAGACCAGCATCACCGGGCCGTTGCCGGCGAGCCTCGGCCGGCTCAAGAACCTCACCACGCTGGCTATCTACACGGCGCTGCTGTCCGGTCCGATACCGCCGGAGCTCGGCCAGTGCAGCAGCTTGGAGAACATCTATCTCTACGAGAATGCGCTGTCGGGGTCCATCCCGGCGCAGCTTGGCGGGCTCAAGAAGCTCACGAACCTGCTGCTGTGGCAGAACCAGCTTGTTGGCATCATCCCGCCGGAGCTCGGGTCCTGCGCCGAGCTCACCGTGGTGGACCTGTCTCTCAACAGCCTCACCGGCCACATCCCGACGTCTTTCGGCAACCTCTCGTCGCTGCAGCAGCTGCAGCTTAGCGTGAACAAGCTCTCCGGCACGGTGCCGCCGGAGCTTGCCCGGTGCAGCAACCTCACCGACCTCGAACTGGACAACAACCTGCTCACCGGCAGCATTCCTGCCGTCCTCGGCGGCCTTCCTTCTCTGCGCATGCTTTACCTTTGGGCCAACCAGCTGACGGGCACGATCCCGCCGGAGCTCGGCCGGTGCATGAGCCTCGAGGGGCTCGACCTGTCGAACAACGCGCTGACCGGCCCAATTCCTCGTTCTCTCTTCCGGCTGCCGAAGCTATCGAAGCTACTTCTCATCAACAACAACCTCTCCGGCGAGCTGCCATCGGAGGTCGGCAATTGCACGTCCCTTGTCCGGTTCCGGGTGAGCGGCAACCGCATCGCCGGCGCGATACCGGCGGAGATTGGCAAGCTTGGGAACCTCAGCTTCCTTGATCTCGCCTCGAACCGGCTATCCGGCTCTGTACCGACAGAGATATCCAGGTGCCGGAATCTCACGTTTGTCGACCTCCACGGCAACGCCATCTCCGGCGAGCTGCCGCCTGGGCTGTTCCAAGATTTGCTCTCGCTCCAGTACCTCGACCTCTCCAACAATGTTATCAGCGGCGCGCTGCCGTCGGACGTCGGGATGCTCACCTCTCTCACGAAGCTCATTCTCAGTGGCAACCGGCTGTCCGGCCCGATCCCAGCCGAGATCGGTTCGTGCTCCCGGCTCCAGCTTCTCGACGTCGGCGGCAACTCTTTCTCCGGCAAGATACCAGGGAGCATCGGTAAGATCTCTGGATTGGAGATTGCTCTTAATCTCAGCTGCAACAGTTTCTCCGGCACAATTCCGTCGGAGTTCGCCGGGCTTATGAGGCTCGGCGTGCTCGACGTGTCGCACAACCAGCTCTCCGGCGACCTTCAGCCACTGTCCGCGCTCCAGAACCTCGTCGCTCTCAACATATCCTTCAACGGGTTCACTGGCCGGTTACCGGAAACGGCGTTCTTCTCGAAGCTGCCCACAAGCGACGTCGAGGGCAACCCGACGCTGTGCCTCTCCCGGTGCGCTGGCGACGCCAGTGTCCGCGAGCGCGCCGCCCGCCACGCCGCACGTGTCGCCGTGGCCGTGTTACTCTCCGCCCTCGTCGTCCTCGTCGCGGCCGCGGCGCTCATCCTCTTCAGGCAGCACCGACGCGCGGCACGCGGCGGCGGCGAGGACAAGGACGGGGAGATGTCGCCGCCGTGGAACGTGACGCTGTACCAGAAGCTGGAGATTGGGGTCGCGGACGTGGCCCGCAGCCTCACGCCGGCGAACGTCATCGGCCACGGGTGGTCCGGCGCGGTATACCGCGCGAACCTCCCGTCCTCCGGCGTCTCCATCGCCGTCAAGAAGTTCCAGTCATGCGACGAGGCCTCCGTCGAGGCGTTCGCCTGCGAGGTCAGCGTGCTCCCCCGGGTGCGCCACCGCAACATCATCCGGCTCCTGGGGTGGGCGTCCAACCGCCGGACCCTCCTCCTCTTCTACGACTACCTCCCGAACGGCACGCTTGGCAGCTTGCTACAAGGCAGCGCCCCCGTCGTGGAGTGGGAGGTCCGGCTCGCGATCGCCGTCGGTGTCGCCGAGGGCCTCGCGTACCTCCACCACGACTGCGTTCCAAACATCATCCACCGCGACGTCAAGGCCGAAAACATCCTCCTCGGGGAGCGCTACGAGGCGTGTCTCGCTGACTTCGGCCTGGCCAGGTTCGCCGACGAGGGCGCCAACTCGTCGCCTCCGCCGTTCGCCGGATCCTATGGCTACATCGCTCCAGGTAATTCAAGCCTCGCAGCTCCATTACTAGATCATCGAACTTTGTGAAACTGATCTTTGCTATGGATGCAGAGTATGGATGTATGACCAAGATCACCACCAAGAGCGACGTGTACAGCTTCGGCGTGGTGCTGCTCGAGATGATCACCGGACGACGGCCACTGGACCCGGCGTTCGGCGAAGGGCAAACCGTGGTGCAGTGGGTGCGCGATCACCTCTGCCGGAAGCGTGAGCCCATGGAGATCATCGACGCGAGACTGCAAGGGCGGCCAGATTCGCAGGTCCAAGAGATGCTTCAAGCTCTAGGCATCGCACTGCTATGCGCAAGCCCGCGGCCCGAGGACCGGCCGATGATGAAGGACGTGGCGGCGCTGCTGCGTGGTATCCAGCATGACGAAGGCGCAGAGGCACGGAAAGAAGGGAGTACAGCAGGAGCCGAAGCAGAGGCCAGAAAATGGGCCGACCCCAAGCAACCCATTTCGCCGACCAAATTGATGGCCCTCGTCCAACCGGTCCAAGCCCAGGCCCAGATTGAAGCCCGGGCGAGTTCAGGTTCACATAGCCTACTCAACAACCGGGAGTGATAACTTGGACAGGCCGGCGGCTCTCTGTATTTGGTGCTGACTGTGCAACCAAGGGTGTACCTTAGGGGACTCATAGAAAAGATCGATCATTGTTGATATAGCTGTGCTTTGGTAGAAAAGAGTATTAGGGGTGCGTCATTTTGCTAGGTGCACCCTTCTTTGTCGGTACAAAATGGAATCTTGTGGTAGGGATCTAGTGATGAATGACAAAGGATCCATATAGAGGGGGTCACATGTCATGAAATGCTAATATGTTTTATTACCATAAATATGGTGTATCGCAATAGTGGTTTGTACATCATTATCCAATGTATAATGCATTTCATCGCAAAAGAATTGTGCATTCATGAAGATGTTTGCCAAAGGGAGCACATGACCCCTACATTCCTAGCATTTCGTTTCTTTTGTTGTTGCCTGTGGTCCAAGCCATGTTTGGTCTCTATAAGCTAGATGCTCTGTTGATATAGGGGTTTAGTTTGTACCAATCGGGCCTATCTTTTGAAATGAAAGGTTTGGAACACCCTTCTTTGTCTGTAGCCTGAGATCAAATTAAACCACTTGTCGAACGAGATGTGGACAGTCTCCAACGAGTTAGGTAAGAGTTGTTTGTATGTGTTTGCATTTCCATGCTTTTTTGCACCGACCCGTCAAATTATTACTAAAGAAATCATCTTCTTGTCTCAACTTTGTAATTGCTCATGCTTTAGCAAAGTATGTGAGTTAATATCGCTTAGGATACCTTCGATTCAAAATTGGGGAATATTTTTGTGTTATACGCAACTCACTTAGTTATTTACCAAAATGAATTAAAAGAAGAGTTTATTTTGTTTTTTCTAAAAATTGGGATGAATTGAGCCAACTCAACAGAATAGTTTGAGTTTTTCATTCCACGCCAAATCTGGCTCAATTTCTTCATAATTGTCCCTAGTTTTGTTCAAAAAATTTTCTTTTTATTTAAAAAAAGATCAGGCCCCTCTTTGGAACACATGAATTTCTCAGAAATTACACAACAATTTCATAGGAATTAGTTAAATTTCATAGAAAAACAAATAGAAAATAGGGAGAAAAAATCATGTGTTAAAAAAGGGGCCTTAATATTCCAAAGGGCTTACAAAAGCCTAACGGGCTTTAATTCAAAAAGAAAAGGCCCCTTTCCCTCAGATTTTCACTTGCTAACATTACTCCATGGTGTAGAGCCCAAACGCCCAACACGACCCACATCAAGGCCCATGCTTTCCACCGAATTTGTCTGGGAATTTGAGCATTCCTTGCTGATGCTCAACAATAAACAGGCTCTTGCTGTCGAAATTAATCAATGGCCAGATAGATCCGAAACACTGGATACGAACAATTTACATAGCCTAATTTCATATTTGCATTCGCAGCCAATTTTCGTGAAAAGGCGTTCCCCAAATTCACAATCAGAACAGAGTAAAAGATCAAAGCTTTATTAGTAATCAATTAATTTCTTATAAGTTGGAATAATTGGGCCTAGCTCTTATTTCTCAAGTTAATTTTAAGGCCCACTTAAATGCTAGAGACTAAATCTTTAGTCACACATAGATAGTTGAGGGGGATATCAACCAGCTTAAATAGATGAACTATGGTTCACTAGTTGAAAAGTTGGAAGAGAAGAGAAAGAAGTCGCGTACCAAACCGTGCCATGCCATGCCGTACGTGATGCATCCGCAAGTTACGCGTGAATATTCCTCGTGACGTGTTACTAGCGGTGTGCGCGTGACTGCAGAATTTTGCCGTTTCAGAGATTTGAATAAACTCAATTAAAACGGTAATTAATTTTACCATTTCCGATAATTGAATCGATCTAATTAAAATGGCAAAGAGGTTACTGATAACTGAAATCAGTTTAATATGTCAGTTACTAGTAACTAATGAATTAATTGACAATCATTGCTCTGGTGATTGACAGCGTGCAATAATTTTGATTTATTGCACCTTCTCTCCATGCACTTATAAAAGAGGACACCTCCTCTTATTCTGTGACACACAACGAAAACTTTTCACTGCTACTGCTACGCTCTACATTTCTTTTGTGAGTTTCTGCACGCACAGAATTTGCTAGAGCAGGCCTCTAAAACTTTATCTTGTTGTGACACCTGCAAGTGTTGGTGGGCGTTCTAGTTTTGAGAGCGCATTGTCTGCGCGACTGCTCGCTCATATTCAATTATTTTCTACTACTTCTCGAAGGATGTTTGTGGGACTACACTGCTTTAATTCTTCTTGCATCGATTATGTTCGACTATATCAAGCAGCTCAATATGCTGACTGTTGGGCATCGCATCGTCGATGCTTCAGGGTATAACTTGATTTTTCTATGTTTATTTGTCGTATTCTTTCTGCTCATATTCAGATTTAATATCTGCACAAGCATACCTTATGTCACAATATTACTTATGTTTATTAATAAATTTAGAATTAAAATATATCGTAAAATACCTAAATTTCTAACATTGTATGCTTCGTATGTTATCGCTGTTAATTTTTAACACTATTTTTAACCATCTGTATTATTCAAAAAATAGGTCAAATGTGTAATACTCCATCTGTCTCAAAATAAGTCACATTTTTTATTTTTTGAAATCAACGTTTGACTATTCATCTTTTTAAAAAAATTAAAAAATATAAAAATAAACAAGTCTAAGCTTAAAGTATTTCTAATAATGAATCATTTCACAATAAAATAAATATTGTTTTATAATTTTTTTAGTAAGACGAATAGTCAAAGGGAAAAGTTTGAAAAATTTAAAAAGACACTTATTGAGATGGAGGGAGTATTGTAAGTTGTGTTTCAAATAACTTTAATGATATAATAAATTATAACAAAATATATGATATTTATCACACTTTTGAATAAGACTAATATATTTATTTTGATGTTAGAAGTGAACTGCGATTGCACTTGCATTTGCTAGACGAGCTTTTTGCAAGAATTAGTTTAATTCCTGGGAAAATGTGAGACATAATTCAAAGTTCCAAAATTGGCTTCGAGTATTCATCTTCATTATTTGCGTCATCACCTTGGCTCCAAGGACATAGTCGGATAACAGAAACATGAACACTTTCGATGGCAAAGGAAGCTTAACAAAAACTCAATAAATAAATACGCAATACTAATAAGCATTTAGAAGAGGCATAAGGGGGGAAAAAAAGAAAAAAGATCGAATCTTTAACAATTCGTTAATTTTCTTTTGTAACTGTTGAAATCAGCATCTGTTATCAGTGTCTCAGTGCACACCTTCCCGTCCCGTCTACGGCTACGGGCACCGGACGTTCCTGCCAGGCCCGCCGTAGTAGAAGTAGGCGCCCCACGCGCCGCCGGAGCCGCTGGCGATGTCGTAGCAGCCGGGGCTGTCGGCGAGCAGCCGGAGCCCGGCGGGCGAGACGAGGTTGTTGTCCCAGTCCACGACCTGCGCGTTCCTGAAGTACGCGGCGCGCGCGTACCCCTCCCCGGGGAACCTGCCTGAGCCCATCTGCGTGCGCGTGTGCGGCTGCGCGGCCGGCGCCGCCACCTCGCCGCCGAACTGCACCATGTCGGCGCGCGCTCCCAGGTGCGTGAACAGCGACGACGGCCAGTACCCCACCAGCGCACCGTTCAGCTGCAGCCACCAGTGGCCCTGCTTCGGGTCCTTCCAGATGAGGATGGTGATGTCGAACTGCCGGCCGTTGTACGACGAGATGGGCGAGATGGCGGCGCCGACGGCCACGCGGTTGCTCGTCTGGACGAAGCCCGAGCAGAACAGGTTGTAGCAGCCAGTCTCCTTGTACGCGTCGTTCTGCATTTGCTCTGCAGATTAGAACATGCTGACCCCGTTCTCCATTTTTTAGTACAGATTTTGCTACTTGAATCTTGATGTATTGATGATGAATGAAGAACAGACAGCTTACTGTCCAGTACGTGAAGAACCTTGGGTTGTTGTCACCGTACAGATGAGGGCTTACCTGAAATGAAATGACTGAATATTTTACTGATCCAGATATCTGAGATGATTTCTAAATGAGAGATGATACAATGTTTGAAGTTAATTACAGCCGTCAAGTCAAAATAGTGGACTCGATACAAAAAATAATGAGTCCAATAAAAAAATAGTAGATTCGATATTAATTTTTAAAAATTAATGGTTAAGATTAATTAAAGAGACAGAGGCAGGTCGAGTACATTTCAAGCACCATAGCATCTCTCTTTCTAAATTTATTAAGTTCAGAAATAAATATATCATGTAAAGAACTGTCCTAATTTTCCAGTAGGAGAGAATGTAGAGTAATCCTGACGACATGAACATCTGAAACTAGGCCTGAACATGAACATTCAGAAATGCAAAATTTTCGAAAAGATTGTGGAGGTGGACATCAGACAGACCTGCCACCCAGCTTCGATGGTGTTGAGGTCGTTGCCGAAGGAGCCGGAGATGACCCAGATCTGCGAGAGGCTGAACTCCGCCGGCGCCGCCACCTGCGCCGGCCACACGTTCAGGCTCGCCTTCGCGCCGTAGAACGACCCGCCCGACACGTACCCCACCGCGTGCTGCACACACCACCACCGCGACGCAAATGACTGAATCAAAACACAGCGATCGATCGTGCAATCGTCGGTGGTGGCCAGGTGAGGGAGGCGACAGACCTCGTGGCCACCGCCGGCGGAGTCGCGCCGCGGAAATCCGCCCCCGCCGCGCGCCTTCATCCCGAACCGCTGGATAGAGCTGGCTCGGAGGACGTCGGCCTCCGTGGCGCGCCGCATGGCTATCGTCCCGTCCGGACACGACTCGCCGGACCGCGTCCACAACTGCGGCGGGCCCTGCTCGTCCTCGCCGTCACCCGCCGCATCAGCATCTCCATGACCGTGCGCAGCGGTGATCCTCGGCCTCTCCACCGGTTCACTCTGCGTATAAACAAGCGCACGGTAGTCACTCTCGAGTCTCGATCAGCAAGAACATTTCAGAACTCAAGCACGGCTCGTTCGTCGTCGTCGCAGTCAGTTACCTCCGGCTCGTGGCCTCGCAGCTTGGGATGCTGGAACGCCGGCTGCAGGTGCGTCGGCACGCAGTCGATGACCTCGCCGTCGGGACTCTGCAACACAACCCACCAAATTAGGAGAGTAGCTCACCCACCGACAAGACCAGTACAGTCACGGCGCTCGCCGACACCGAAACGCAGCACCGCTGACGCACCCATCACGCGGGAGAAGGACGAACCGACCGCACCTGGATGGTCTTGACGGAGGCGTTCCTGACCCTGGCGAGCTCGGCCGCGACCCTCCGCCACGCAACCAGATCCTCGCCGGACCGGAACGCGCCACCGGCCGGAGCCGCTGCTGACGCGCGGGGGAAGGAGGAGGAGATGACGAGGAGGAGGAGGACGACGACGGCAACAGAGCAGGCAATGATTGAGCTGACGCTGACGGAAGACGCCGCCATCGTGTTTTGGAGCTTCCCGAATCCGGCAGCGGGATTATAAAAATCTACGAAGAAGAAGAGGAAACGGGAGCTGGCGGCCGGCTGGTTCTGGGCGTTGGATGTTGCAGTTGCAGAGCTGTGTCTGTATCCGCGCAGCAATGGTGTTTGGCGCGGTTGTCTAGTTGCTCTCAAGCTTGCAATGCATTTATTGTTAAATGGCACTGAAATCTTGGACAAGATTGTTATAGTACGTAGGAGCAGGAAGAAGAGCCATCTTTTCGCCGTCGAGGAAGAGGACGAGGACCAGAGGACGTACGTATGATTGCCTCGAGATGGGCGCCCCACGAACCCATGCTTCTCTCAATCATTCTAACCCTAATCCTAATCCACTCTCTTCTACCCTTTTGTCGTCCTCTCGTAGCGGCCGTCAGTCAGTGCAGTGGTGACCGCCACCGATCAGTAGGAGTAACTTTCAGAGCACGAGCTACAGTGAGTGTATGTGAGGTGAGGTGTGCGATTCACTGGCTGAGCCGATGATGAGGTGCAGCTTTTGAAGGCTGCCTGCTGCCTTCAAAACCTCGTATTTCTATAAAACCTACGTACGTAATTTCTAATTCAAGCCCGTTTGGAATATGAGAATTTTTTTTGAAACATACGTATTTCTATGAAATCAAAAAATTTCTGTGAATTTTTTATGTGCTTCGTGAAGTTCCGCGTTCCAAATGAAGCCTCAAGCGGCATCGCTATAGGTCCAGCAAAATATATATATGGATGCGTTGCTATAATAGGCTCGAATACAGTTAGCAACACTGCAGGTCACTCAGATCCGAATGGAGAAACATGTTGCTGGATTTCTGGGCAGCCGTTGCTTGTTACTACCTGACCTTCCTTCATTCACTGCTAGTAGGATGAGGTCCTGCAGTTATGTGGTGCTAACTGAGTTTATGATAAATAAGCTTTTTTGTAAATAAAAAAAGGTGAATTCAGGTAAAGTAGATTTGCACATTGATCTGTAAGATCCGTTGGCTCCCAGATGCCCCTTGGCTGCAAGTGATAGTGAAAAAATTCACTTATAGTTTTGCTAGTTCTATTTCCAAGCCAGCATTGTGCAGCTCCCCTTGTCACTCTCACCATCTGCTGTTCATGTCTTGATGATTGGAAGTCGCATCGAGCAGATGACCTGCCCAGCATCTCAATGACTCGTGATGAAGTTACTACCTCTGTTTCTGTTGGCCGACAAAACATATACTCCTAGTATGTTGGAGTACTAGCACTTTATTTCGAGAGCAAGTTAGTAGGAGTAATTGATTTGGTGAACACTAGTGCTACCATCATCTACTGCATGCACATTGACATTGCCATCCAGTGTGTGCACATGCTGGCAGTCCCACAACCACTGTATTCTTTACATCTTTTACGCTTTCTGCCTCCTTTTCCCATCCCCTTTTTCTACATCAAAAGATAAGGTTTCCATTACCTGATGGACCTGCACATGCACATAATGGACGTTGTTAGCATCACTAATTAGTCTTGTGAGCATTATGAGAGACCAGCTGATTTTTCATGGTTTTCGAGAACTGTCCGGGCCAGTTTCACCGTATGAGCAACGTTCAACAAAAACTGACATTGTTACTGTAGCAAAAAAGAAAATTGGCTGATTTTGCTGGCTAGCTGTTCCGGTTTTTGATACGGTTGAAAATTAGCACTATAGCGATTTCTAAAACCTTGATAACAGGTACTCTCTCCGTCTCACTATAAATGTTTTTGACCTTTTAAAATCAATTTTTGATCATTTGTCTTATTAAAAAAAATCCGAAAATACAAAAATAAATAAGTCAAGTTTAAAGTACTTTTAATAATAAATCATTTCACAATAAAATAAATAATATTTTCACAAATTTTTTAATAAGACGAATGATCATTTTAAAAAGTCAAAAACATTACTTATAATGAGAGAAATGAGTACTTAGGGCCTGTTTGCTTTCAGCCACCACGCGCCGAGCCGCAGCTCCAGCCGTGCCACTAGTTTGGTGGAAGAATCGTCCGTCGGAGAACTGCGTGTTGTGGCGTGAGAAATGAACTAGCAGCTGCCGGCAAAGTGCGGCAAAAGTGTTTGGGCGCTGCGGCACGCCACAACCTGTGGCTCGGCGAGTTGTGGCGTCCTTCGGATGCAAAGCAAACAGACCCTTGCTCCTTCCACAAGCTCGATTTGAAGTGAACTGCAGAAAAGAAAGAAAGCCAATGGAAAAGGCAGCTAGCTAGGATCAGTCACCAGTCACCACCGCAAATTTGCAAGCATGGGCGTGCATGGGAGCACTCTATGGTCTGCACCACCACCGGAGCTTGTTGTTACCACTGCTGCTGCGCTCTTTTGGCCGCTTTACAGGGATAACCGGGCCACGCACGGACAGTGCTCCGCTGCTGCGTTGCCGGTGGAGGGTGGGAGAGGTCCACAGGTCGAAGCAGTCACAAGTGCGTGCACGCATGGGGTGCTTCTTTTTTGGTTTGGGTTTGGACAGAGTGATCCAGAGTGATCTAGATTACTTTTTCCTTTCGCTGCAGTATATACGAAACGAAACACTACGTTCTTGTTTCGACGATCTGACTTACTTCTGATGATCCGAGGATACTTTGTCATTGCTATTTGACATGATTTTGTCAAAATATGCTTAAGCTTTCCGGGAGCAGATATGCAAGTGGAAGCAGGTAAAGCCCCTCTTCAGTTGTTTCTTTCAACAATGCAGTAAAAGATCTGGGACTGATCCTATAGGTTATTTCACTTCTATGTCAGAAAATGCCAGTTGGAAAAGCGAAAATAAAAGCACTTGTTGCCCTTTACGCTGTAAAAGAACTGCCAGTAAATGTACGCTAAGAAGTGTCATCCAGATGCTGTAAATCTTGGAGACTAGTACTCGTTGGAATTATATACCCTAGGTATCTGATGACTCGTACTCGTACACGTGGGCGAAGACCCCGAGGAGTTCAGAGGTCGGATGACGACGCACGAACGTGCGGTCCGACTCCCGAGACGACGGTCTACGAAAGAAGTCCGCTAAGACGCACGGTGACGTCGATCTGCGAGAGCCGACTCCCGGAGACCGACCCCTAAGAGGTAAGTACGGAGTTATGTAATATTTATTCTGGTGGCCAACCATCAGTCGTCCTGACGGGACAGGACGGGTTTCACCACGACGACACTCCAGCTGAAGCCGCAGAGCCAGATAGGCCGCGGCAGTCAACGGACAAGACCCAGCGGCACTGTGGCTGACACTACAGTGCCGAACAGGTGTTACAGTACCCGCCGCTGCGTGCAACGCGACGGGTCACGCCCACGCATAGGCGTAACGAATGATAACGACGCCAGTGAAAGACCCACCTGTTCGCGAGACAGCAGAACCGCGTAGAGCCCACTATTTTGTAACTCTGGATCGCCCTATATAAAGGGGGCCCGAGGAGCGGTAGAGAAGAACAACAACAAATACCGAAAAGCCCAGAGCTCTTGCGCGTATCCGTTCACGCGCAAACAACTCCACGAATACGAGCATCGAGCACCCACGATTTAGACACCGAACCCTCTCTCGAAGAGAGGATCCGACCCTTTGTACTCTCTCATCGAGATAAACCATCCTCTGAACATAGGGTATTACACCGTTTGAGGTGGCCCGAACCAGATAAAAATCCTCTTAAGTCTTCTGTAGACTAAGCCACATCGAATATGAAGGCACACCACTCCCATAATCGTATTTTGTATTGTGCCGATGGTCAGAACACCGACAGTTGACGCGCTAGAAAGGAGGATTCTCTTCGTGTGCGCTCGCTTCGCTTTTTCAATGGCTTCCTTCTTTGTCGTCATGGGAGACACTTCGGTCTTTCACATTTGCTTCGGGGGCTTCACGGTCTCCATCACCGGAGATGGCCGGTTGTGGCGAGTCCCCACTTTCGTCTCTGGAGAGGCCTTCCGCTTCGAAAGCCTGAACTTCGTCGCCAACGAAGGTGGTGAGCTGCGCCTTCAGGTTTCGCGCAAGAAGCACGCTACGTGGTGCCGAAGGAGCCGTGCCGTTCTGGGGCACGACTCGTCGAGAGAGTGCTTCACTTTCCACGCCTCTAAGGGCGCGGAGCCGGCGACTCCTGGTAACACGCCAGGCGTCAACCCGTCCCCGCGTCACGCAGAGGACGCCGCTGGCCAAGCCTGGCCGCCCCTAGGACGAATCGGCAGCCCTGAGCCTCGGAGCAAGGCTATAGCTGGTCCCAGCGACGCAGCTCGGGCCCGGGGGAGGTTCGCTTACCAGCAACTTGTAGCTGGAGGGCCGCTAGCCTTTGACACTCCGCTCGAGAACCTCGCGGCAGCGGCGTGCGTCCTCGACGAGACCACCGCTCCTGAGGATCCGACGCTGAGGGAAGTGTACGATCGCGTGCGATTCTACCTCGGCAGTGCGCTTCGACAACCAGAAACGTCCCTCTGACCCCAGCAGTCGGAGACACGAAGCAACCGCCGATCCCATGACCGGCGAAGCTCGGCGCACGACAGCCGAATCGAGTAACGAAATCCTCGACATCACGCAGGGTCGGTCCACCCGCGGCTCGGCCCCAACTACGACGTCCATGGCACCATCGACGCCCAACGACAGGCAAGGAGCGAGCTTCGCTTCGACCTCTACTACCGGCATCGCTCCTTCGACCTCTACTACCGGCATCGCTCCTTCGACTCCAGAAGCCTAAGCCCTGACGGGGTTGGACCCAGAGCGTTCGGATCGCTCATACGGCACGCAAAATTTCCGCAAAGATTTCGCGCCCCGACCACCATCGGCTGCTACAACGGGGAAACGAACCCCGTTCACTGGCTCAAGGACTACCGCCTCGCTTGCAGGACCGGAGGAGCAGACGACCTGTTCTCCATCCAGTACCTGCTGCTTTTCCTCACCGACTCAGCTTGAGGATGACTCGAGCACCTCTTCGAGGGCTACATCCAGGACTGGAGCGACCTGCGCCGCATCTTCATCGGCAACTTTCAGGGGACCTACACGCACCCATGTAATTCCTGGAACCTAAAAAATTTCAAGCAGAGGCCTGACGAGTCGCTTCGAGACTACATCCAGTGCTTCTCGCGAAAGCGCAACAAGCTGCCTAACGTTAGCGACGCTGACGTCATCAACGCCTTCGAGGCACTCGTCCACAAGCTGGGCCGTAGGAACCCTCGGACGGCCCGGGACCTCCTCGACGTCGCCACGACCTTCGCCACCGGGGAGGAGGCTGTGCAAGCTAACTTCGACCAAAGTCAGACGAAAGACGAGAGATCCGGGGCCGACCGTCGGGGCGATCGACCCGCCGACCGGCATGCGGACCGCCGCAACGAGCGAGGCGACGACAGTTCGAGCCGCATGAAGGGGAAGGGCAGACGCCACGACGATGACTTTATGGCCGCTGCCGACCGGCCGCCCCGACTTCGACCAAGAAGCCGGCCAATCACGACGGCCACTTCGAGAAAATGCTTGACCGGCCTTGCCCCAACCACTCCGTGCCTGTCAAGCATACCCTCCGGAATTGCCATCTGGCAAGGACGTTTTTCAAAAGCGGCTTCCAACTCGACTCCTCGGTGACCAAGGCCGACCCCCAGGCTAAAAGGGCCGAGGACGACATCGGCGTAGCCTTCTCTGAGCCAGAGGACTGCCTCATGATCTTTGTCGGCCCCGGAGCCTATAGCGAGTCCCACCGCCGGCAAAAGAGGACCTGGCGGGAGGTCAACGTGACCGATCCCAGGGTCCCCGCTACCTCAATTGGTCCGAAGCCCCGATCACCTTCGATCGGGCCGACCACACCGACCATGTTCCACAACCCTGGCGCCTCCCGCTGGTGCTCGACCCCATCGTCGGCTTCGTACGCCTATCAAAGGTCTTCATGGATGGAGGGAGCGCCCTCTACATTGTCTACACCGACGCCTTCAGAGCGATGAAGCTGACGGAGGTCGACCTCCGTCCGAGCCACGCTCTGTTCCACGGGGTCATCCCCGAGGGCTACGCAACGCCCCTCGGGCAGATTACGCTCCCAGTCACATTCGGTGACCGGAGCAACTTTCGTACCGAATTGCTCACCTTCAAGGTGGTCGACTTCACAGGAGCCTACCACGCCATCCTGGGCTGGCCCTGCTACGTGAAGTTCATGGCCATCCTCAACTACGTCTACCTCAAGCTGAAGATGCCCGGGCCGAAGGGCGTCATCACGGTCTCGTCGCGCTTTCAGCACGCCCTCGCGTGCGAGCAGGAAAGCTTCGAGCTGGCCGCCGCCCATTCTGACTCGACCCAGCTGGACGAGATCCGCAGGACCAAGAGGCCGACCCCAACGCTCGACTCCAAGGCCTCGTCTTTGACCTCCTTCAAGCCCGCTGACGACTCCAAGGAGGTGACTCTCGACCCCGCCGACTCTTCCAAGAAGGCTAGGGTCAGAACAGCGCTCTTCTGCGAATAAAAAAGTGCGCTCATCGACTTTCTGATCCGGAATCGAAACGTTTTCGCCTGGGCACTCGGACATGCCCAGCATCCTGAGAGAAGTCGCTGAGCACTCTTTCGATGTCGCTGCGGGCTCTCAGCCCGTCAAGCAACGACTCTGGCGTTTCGACGATGAGAAGCGTCGGGCCATCGGAGAAGAATTGACGAAGCTCCTAGACGCCAAGTTTATTCAAGAGGTCTATCACCCCGAGTGGCTGGCCAACCCTGTAATGGTCAAAAAGAAGACTAGGCAATGGAGGATGTGCGTTGACTACATGAGTCTCAACAAGGCCTGCCCGAAGGACTCCTTCCCTCTCCCCCGCATCGATCAAGTGGTGGACTCCACCGTCGGGTGCGAAACCCTCAGCTTCCTCGACGCGTATTCTGGATATCACCAGATTTCCATGCCCGAGTCCGACCGGTCGGTCACGTCCTTCATCACGCTCTTCGGATCCTTCTGCTACGTCACGATGTCGTTCGGGCTCAAGAATGCTGGCGCCACGTATCAGCGCTGCATGCAGAAGTGTTTTCACGACCAGCTGGGTCAAAATCTGGAGGTCTACGCCGACGACATCATCATTAAGACTCGGTGGACCTCTGACCTCGTCCAAGATCTAGAGAAAACGTTCGCGAACCTCCGACGCTATCGAATCAAGCTGAACCCTGAAAAATGCATTTTCGGGGTACCCTCAGGCAAACTGCTTGGCTTCGTCATCTCTGAACGGGGGATTGAAGCAAACCTCGAGAAGATCTACGCCATCCTCAACCTCGGGCCCATCAGCAACGTCAAGGGTGTCCAGAGACTAACTGGGTGCTTGGCAGCTCTCAGTCGCTTCATCTCGAGGCTCAGAGAAAAAGCGATGCCTTTCTACCGGCTGCTACGAAAAGCAGAGCGGTTCATCTGGACCATCGAGGCCCAGGAAGCCTTTGAATGGCTGAAGACCCTGCTCTCATCGCTGCCGATCCTTTCATCCCCGACCCTGGGAGAGACCCTTCTCCTCTACATTGCGGCGACTTCAAAAGTCGTCAGCACCGTCCTCATCGTCGAACGGGGCGAAGAGGGTCGGGCTCTGTCTGTTCAGCGACCTGTCTATTTCATCAGTGAGGTCCTGGCCGATGCCAAGAGTTGGTACACCCAGGTGGAGAAGCTGATCTACGTCGTCCTCATCACGAGCCGCAAGCTTCGGCACTACTTCACGAGCCACTCCGTTCAAGTGGTCACCGGCTTCCCACTTGGGGAGATCGTCAGCGGCAAAGACAAGGTCGGGCACATAGCCACGTGGGCCGTGGAGCTCATGGGGCTCGACGTCGCCTTCATCCCTCGGCAGGCCATCAAGTCTCAGACCCTAGCCAAATTCATTGCCGAGTGGACCGAGGCTCAGGAACCGTCGGCCCCCGACAGCATCGAGTACTGGACGATGTACTTCGATGGGTCCTGCATGCTCAAGGGTCGTCTTAATCTCCCCAAGGGGAGACAAGTTTCATTACGTTCTGCATTTGCAGTTTCGCGCCTCCAACAATGTGGCCTAGTACGAGGCACTGCTCCACGGCCTTCGAATGGCCATCACTCTCAGCGTTCAACGGCTCTACGTCAAGAGCGATTCCGAGCTGGTCGTCAATCAGATCATGAAGGCCTCCAGCTACCGAGATCCGAAGATGGAGGCCTACTGTCAAGAGGTTTGCAAACTCAAAGACAAGTTCGATGGGCTCGAACTTCATCACGTTCTACGTCGGGACAATGAGGCCGTCGACGCCCTCGCCAAGTTGGGCTCAGAGCGTGAGCCAGTCCTCGATGGCGTTTTTCTCGAGGTCCTCACCAAGCCTTTCATCAGGAGCATCAAAGATCCGCCCATCGAGGGCACGAGCGGTGAGCCGACCCCAAATCCGAGGGCGGAGGTGATGGCTGTCGCCCCAAACTGGTCCCGCGATATCTTCGCTTACCTTCAAGATGGCACTCTTTCGGCCGACGTCAACGAAGCCAGGAAGGTCGCACATCAAGCCAAGGCCTACCTCATTTCAAACGGCGAGCTCTACAAACGAAGCACGAGTGGTATACAGCAGCGCTACATCCCTCGAGAGGAGGGCATGCACCTGCTCGACGATATCCACTCGAGCATCTGCGGTCACCACGCCGGACCCAGAACCCTAGTCGGCAAGGCTTTTCGCCAAAATTTCTACTGGCCGACGGCAGTGGTCGATGCCGAAAAGCTCGTCCGAACATGTCAAGGTTGCCAGTTCTACACCTGGTAGACGCACCTGCCAGCCCAGGACCTCCCGACGATTCCAATCGCCTGGCCCTTTGCTGTCTGGGAACTCGATATCCTCAGACTGTTTAAGAAGGCACCCGGTGGTGTCACCCATCTTTTTGTTGCCGTGGACAAGTTCACCAAGTGGATCGAGGCCGAGTCGGTGCCCAAGATCACTTCAACTCGGGCGGTCAGTTTCATCCGCAACATCATTTGTTGGTTTGGGGTTACGAATTCCATCATCATCGACAATGGGGCACAATTCACCAGCCGGCAGTTCTAGAAATTCTGTGACGAGTACCACGTTCGCCTGGACTTCGCCTCCATGGCGCACCCAAGGACGAATGGGCAGGTCGAGCGGGGCAACGAAAGGATACTCCAAGGGCTGAAGCCCCAACAGAACCATCGGGTTCACACTGTTTTTCATGACGTTCGGAGCAGAAGCGATGCTGCCGATCGACCTCGACCACGACTCTCCACAAGTCCGAGCCTATGATGAGGAAAGGTCGCGGAACGCGCAGCAAGACGCTCTCGACCAGCTACGAGAGGCGCGCGAAGTCGCCCTCCTACGATCCGCCAAGTATCAGCAAAAACTACGACGAGTGCATGCTTGGTGCGTCAAAGGTCGGGCGCTGAACGTGGGAGATCTGGTGCTGAGAAGGGTGCAAATGAGAGCCGACCAGCACAAACTGTCGCCCCTTGGGAGGGACCCTTTGTAATCAAGCACGTCTTGAGGCCCGGTGATTACAAGCTAGCGACCGAAGACGGCAGAGAGCTCGAGAACGCATGGAACATCGAGAGCCTCCGAAGGTTCTACACCTAATAAAAACAGCTAAGTTCTTGCAACTTACTCCAGTTTGTCGTTTTTGGGTTACGAACCGTGGCCGTCTCGGCCACACCCCGCACCCGAGTGCTACTTACCTCCGCCCTCTCGAGCGTCGAAACGTCTGACCTCGCTTTTTGTGCCGGGGCACCGCTCCTTGTTGACCTTTTACGTCGTCTCGTTTTTTTTGCTGGCTCGCACTTCGTTTTGTTTCCTCGAGGTCGGATCCCCGGCCCGTGCCGAGCTCGCGGGCAACCCCGGACGATAGCCTTCGCGCGTTTTTTGTTCGAAATCTTCTCGCGGCTACACTATCAACGATCGGGGGTTGATGACGCTCTACGGCTGTATCGGGCGCGACACCTGACCCTACGAGCTATACTCGACCCGTTAGTGTGATTGACGCCCATTGGGACGCGAAAAAGCAGCCACAAGCAGCGAAAGGGGCCGGAAACTTGAGTCCGCACCCCGCTTTGTTTTCTCTGGGGTCCGGTCCCTGTTTTGTTTCTTCGGGGTTGGACCTTCGGCCCGCGCCGAGATCGCGGGTGATCCCCGAACACGATAAACTTTGCGCATGTTTTTCGAATCCTTCCCGCGGCTATACTATCAACGATCGGGAGCCGATGACGCTCTATAGCTGTATCGGGCTCGACACCCGACCCTACAAGCTATACTCAACCCGTTCGTTTGACTGATGTCCAGCGGAGCGTGAAAAAGTCGCAAGGAGGGAAGAGGGATCGGAAACTCGAATTTGTTCCTGCAATGACGATTTCTCAATCGATATCTTTCATTACACGATGCTTTTTACAAACCTAACTCTATACATAGGGGAACGAGCCGAACCTCTCGGGCAAGAAGTTCTCCGTCTTGAAGTCAACGACGGCCTTCGCCCCAGACTCTAGCATCTCCACCGAGAACGCATCTAGCTGCTCGTCTGAGTAGCCGGATGCGAAGCCCTCGACTACCCTACAGAAGTCCTCATTCGGATAATGGGAGCGGGCCAGGACCAAGACTGTCGCGGACCTGTCCTCCAACGCCCTCGTGGCGACATCGGCGACAACCTTCGGAAGCTGATACAGGGCGTGCGTGAGGACCCACATCGAGACGGAGTGCAGCACATCGGAATACAACTTCTTCAAAAGGTTCAAGCCCGCCGACCTCAAGGTTTGAACTTCGTCCGCCAAGCCTGCGCTCAAGACCGTCAGAAAAATAATTCCGAGCGACGGAGCCAAGTAAAAAAGGGTCCGCCCTTACCTTCTCATTCCTTTTCGGCGGCCTCGACGGCCTGCCCCACCCGACGAGGCTTTTTCGAAGCTGCTCGTTTCGGGCTTGGGCCGCTGAGAGCTCCACGTGGACTCCAACGGCCTCCTGGCGAATCCGCTCGAGCTCCGCCATCGCCTGCTCGACCTCGGACTGGAGCATGATCCGCTCCGACTTCAAGAGGTCGACCTGCTCGAAGGCACGATCGCGCTCCTCCTTGACGACATGGACCGTTTGCTCCGAGGTCAAGCGGGCCCCCCTCCACATCTCAGTGTCGTGCTCGGCGGCTTGACGATGAAGCCCCGTAACACCGCAAGTTAAATTCCGACCCCGAAGTCGGACGAACACGACTCGACTTTCCGACGACCGTGCGGGTGGCCTGCTCGAGGGCTGCCGCGACCCGGCTAGCCCTGGTGTCAGAGGCCACCACCTCCGTGCGCACCTTGTTGGCCTCCTCGTGGGCGACGCGCGCCGACTCCCGAGCAGCGTGGAGCTGGGACTGCAGGTCGGCCACCGTCTCCTCGGACCCGGCTCGGGCCTTCGCCAGCTCCTCCCGCAAGGCGTCGACCTCGGACTGAGCGACGAATCCACGCGGGAGCCGACCCAGGGCCATGTGGAGGTTGTCCTGCGAAGGGACTGTCAGCCCGAAGACTGCAGGAATAAAAAACGAAAGATGCTAAATCCAAAAACCTAGCTGGCACTCGATGAAGTGCGCCTCGTCAAAAATGGCATCGGCCTCCTCGACGATCCCCAGCAGTTGACAGAGGCCGGCGGCTAGCCTCATATTGAGCGCCCGAAGGCCGCCCACTCGATCCATGAGGTAGCCCAACCCGTCAGCAGCCCCTTCAAGCGAAAGAGGCCCCCTCTCGGGGATCGCCCAGGCAGCGGTCGGCGCTGTCAGCTCTCGCGCCCCGCTAGCAGCCTCGGCATCACTAGCCGGAGCTGCAGAACCCGACGCCCCGACGATCTCCGGCATCTTGCCGAGAGCGGTCTCGCTCAAGCCGCGCTCTACGGCGGGCGCAGCTGAGGACGCCGAGGCCACCGCGCCTTCGGGATGAAGGCGTCGGTAGCCCCATCCCCTCGGCCTCTCCAGTGTCAGGCGCGGGGGAGGAATCCGTCTTCTCTTCGACCACCGCCTGACCCTCAGCAGCAGTCAGGGAGCCACGGACGGCTCCCTCCTCGACCTCCTCGCCTGCGGCGGTCTCCCCGCCCGAGCCCTCGACCGCCGCCTCTGGGCGAGCCTCCGCGGTCTTTGACCCCGCGGGCTTCTCCGTCCCAGCCCGGACCTTGGGGGCTAGGAGCGCGACCTCCTCG